>MU746474.1:70096-101276 GCA_026770625.1 Nicotiana glauca
AAAAAACTCACTTAGGATTGGATTCATAGACACTCTAGTCAAAGCAGTTAAGCAAAGTTAAGATAATACAATTTAAGGTACTTCTACAAGAGTCAAAAACTAAGCCTAAGTGTCACAACCAAAGTACTCACTATTCTCAAGGCATAGCAAAGTCAAGAGATATTTTTTCAATTCAAAACACAACACAATGACTGTTATTCCTAAAAAAAAAAACTAACTACACCTGGTTCAAATAAAACCCTTGGAAAAGAACCGTGGTTTAAAGAAAAACCAAGGGGTAATTAATACACTACCTAACAAAACAAAAAATCTTTTTGGTATTTTCTATAGACTTACTTCCCTCAAGAAAACTGTCTATAAGATCCGTCATCAGGAAAAATCCAATTTTTTTAAAAAATTACAGCTAAAGTAGCATGAAAAGTCACCCAGACAATCTCCTCACCCCACACTTAAAATTGTGCACTGTCCCCAATGCACACCCATACATACAAGAGGGTAAGAGAAACTCCCTGGTAGGTCAAAGGCCAAAGAACTGGCACTTCATAGGATACTTAGACTTCTCCCAAGCTTGGTCCTTCGTGCGGGTACCTCACACTTAGTTCCAACCTTTTGGTTTGTTGTTGCATCCTTCCAATGGCTTTGCGTTCCATGCTCCTAAAAATAAAAAAATCGAAACTACAAGAATAATACAATAAATAAAAAAATAAATTAATAAAATAAATTAAATTAAAATAAAAAATAAAGATGGGTTGCCTCCCAACAAGCGCTTGATTTAACGTCGCGACACGACGCAAATCACTTTTTGCCTCCACCTTGAACTTATGAATTGAGCTCCCAATTTGGCTTCAAGTATTCGGTTATGCTCCAGGGGTGGTGGAACAAATATAATTGGCCCAAGCAACCATTGTAATATTCTACACTTCTTGTCTTTTAGATGAGGTATGTAGTCCTGTCTTTCTAGCAAGAAAAATTCCAAAATATAGGCACCTTGTTCCTCATTCTTTGACTTCTCAATCGGCTGGGATGACTCTATTTTCATATTGTCATCCAAGCACAATGTAGAAAAATATTTGGAGTGAGGACCACTGCACTCACACACATGAACTTCAGGACTTTCAGCATCCTCAACATCAATGATACTAGAGTCAACAAAATTTGTATCATCAATGTCCTTGGCTGACTCTAGACTCACTTCTTCAACATTGACATATTCAAATTCTAGTTGGCTAGGTTGTTTATGTTCTACTTTTAACTCCCCAATTAACACCTCAAAGTCATGCTCTTCTTGGCTACTATCCTTAATATTGGCTTGTTGAGCATTAAAAGCTCCAACCATTTGACTCAATTGAGCCTCCAACTTGCGAATAGTTGTCTCTTGCCTTTCTATGTGCAATTTTTTCTCATTGTTTTGTTCCAGAAGGCACTTTAGCATATCCTTGATCTCCTTCAAGTCCGCATTCCCAGGTTCTTTGTTCCTATGAACTTCACAAGAAAAGGTAGAACCATAATAGAAAGGGGTTGAGGGAAAATAAGAAATATAAGCACAACCACGAATGTGACCATTTTGACAACCACACACATCACACACATTCCACAAATATGATTGAGTTGGTGTACATAACTCCCTCTTAGGAATGTTTGAAAATTTTGCCACGGGTGGTATTCTTCACAATATGTATGGAGATCAATAGAAGAATTATCTACACCTAAAATCCCATAGTTCCAAGATGCCATGTTTCTCAAATAAACAGATATAAAAAATATAAAAAAATAAAATAAAATAAAAGCTCAAACTTGAACCCTAGCAACATATACAGCTACAACTTCACCGTTAGTTCCCCGGCAAAGGCGCAAAAATTTGATCACGCCCAACTCTAGTTCTAAAAAGGATAAGCGGTCGCATCAAATAAAATCCGATCTAAAAGTTCGGAGTCGAAACTGGTATGTCTTTTATTTAATTGTTTTTACCTCATCTCTATGTGTCTACTTCACAGTTCAGCATCCTTGATCACTTTACTGTTTATGTCTAGTTATTTGTGCTAATTATTTTCCTTCCTTGCTCTTTTATCATGAATCCCCACCCCTATTCCCTTCTATGTGCTTGAGTTAAGGTTTGGCCTAAAAGTACCTAAATTACTGCCCAGGCCATAACCCGATCCACAATGGATCCTAACTCCTAAGTTTGGCCAACAGGTTGGTTAAGGGTATGCCAGCATTCCCAATTGTTGGGCATGACTGATCACGCCCAACTCTAGTCCTAAAAAGGATAAGCGGTCGCTGCAAATATAATCCGGTCTAAAAGTCCGGAGTCGAATCCCACAGAAAACTAAGGCTTAGTTGTATCTGTTTAATATCACCACGAAGACAAGATTGAAAATAGATAAACAGCTGAAAACTAACTATTGAATTGTAAACAATTGAAATAAAGGTCTAAGGTAATGGTTTCCCCCGTTGTTGATTTCCTTAGTTGTATGTTTCTTATAGCTTTGACTTAGTTGCCTCTATAAATCATGAACTCTCCAGCTATCATAAATATCTATCAAGAAATTATGATAATTTACTAGACTCACTCTCTCAAGCTACGCTAGCTAGATTCTCATTACAACTCACTTAGATCGCACCCGAGGTATCGTTATCTCTAATCCAACCTCTAAACCCTCGGTTATGACTCTCGCCTATACTCCGGGAGTGATGTTGGTCAAACAACTACATAAATATGCACTCTCTCTCAAGAAGATACATAATAAATAGGAACGTCTAATTGATGATCCTTTCAATTAACCAGAATCAAAACGTAGTTGAACAAATAGAGATAAACAACCAATTGAAAACTATATTAATATAACAACCAAATCATCCCTAACAGGTTTCACCAAAACCCAAAAAAACGAATTAGCTATTCATAATAGTAAGTAAAACTACAATACTAAAACCATAACCAACAATGAAAAATAGGAAGAGGAAGGAAAAACATGTTGAAGAATTCCCCGCCTTGCTCTCAATGTGTTCTTGCCTCCTTAGGTCTAATTTTTGTCCAAAATATGTCCCCTTCTTGTTCTTGGCCGGCCTCCTACGTTTAATATAGGGTTTAGGGCTTAAAATCCTGTGTTTTGCACTTTGGTTCCTGAAATTTATGTGTCCTGCCGTGGTCCCACCGCGGTTACGCCAGGACCGCGGCCAGAATGGTCCTCTGAATCTTTAGTAATGTTCTGCCGCGGTGTTCTACCGCGGTCCTACCGTAATTGCGGTTTCTCACCCTATTTCGTTTGGAATTTGGAAAAACGTAAAACATGAGTGTTGTATCCCTTTAAGTTAGCTTTCAAATCATATATTGTTTATCCAAAATGGAGTTATTCGTAAAAGGTTATTTCTATTTTACTAGACAGTGTGCAATATACCTCTTCAAGTCTTCTTTCGTACTTAATTATTAAATTTGACCCCCGAACCTGATCCCGGCTTAATTCCTTGAGCTTTTACTTAGACTTCAAAGCTCCAAATTACTTGAATTCATTCCATAAAATCTATATAGATCGGAATCACTCCTACGAGGCATAAAACACACTGTTAGTGCAAAACACTAGCGATTAAAATGCAAACTCAACTAAAGTGCAGTAAATTAAAGTGTAATAATCGACTAAAATACGTAATTATAGTCTATAATCAATGAACACTAGCTTTCCATGGCTCTCCCCAATTCTTCCCCTATATACTTACACTTATTCTTAGATTCATATGTTTTGCCCCCGTCCTATGAGCCTTGCTTTGGGGACCTTGAGTTCCCTCTGAACTGGGGCATTTGAGGGCTGGCAATTCCACACTACACTATGTTCTTAGTTCTACATTGAAATTGGGTGTAAGCACTACTTGGAGTTCTATAAGCTCCTTGGAACTTTGACACACCCAAAGGACGAGAAAGGCTTTAGGAAGTTTGACCCTGGAAGTTGGTTTATCTCATATTGTTAGACTTTGAGTCTGGATTAGGTTGTTTGGATGTAGCGGGAACTTCTGATGTAATTTTACTTTTCTATTCTGATTCATTTGGGTCTGTACTAATGTTGTAATAACTATTAGGATGTGTAGTGAAAAGGGATGGGGATGAATGCATGCAAAGGATAGAAATCATGTCTATAGGTCATTTACTTACTTCTGCACTTTCACCTTAGAAATCATGTCTATAGATTATTTACTTCTGCATCTTAGAAATCATGCCTCCAAGTTCTGCATATAGAGATCATGACCTTAAGTTTTTTTTGCACTTCTGCATATATATTAGGCAAACAGTATAGGCTCGATAATAATCAACTTCATTCTAGATACCATGCCTATAGGACTCTTGCATTATGTAACCACCCAATACCAATGACGCTTAGACATTATGCCTATAGGAATAACCAATCGAATCAGTCGTCTATTTTATCTGCACATCTAAAATACCCAAGCGTAAAGCCGTTTAAAAACATGCAGATCATCTTTGTTTATAAAACCAGTAATCCTTATCTAAAATCAGTGCGCTTTGTTAGATATCATGCATATATAGGTCTCACTTAGGCCAACTAATATATAATTAATTGTGTCAATTCTAATAAACTACATCTAGACAAGGCTAATTCCGACCCCTCATCTAAAAATATGTGATGAATCAGCCTACACTATGCCTTATTTAATTAAGACCATAACTAGTATTTGAAGTCATGCTAAGTATTTGCCTTTGAGTGAGGAGGCATGTTTGAGCCTTAACTGTTGTTTGGTTCTCCCCTACTTGATCACGTGTTTTGTGTGTCTCCTAGATTTTCACCTTTTTCAAACTTCTGAAAATCCCCAATTCCCTTCCTTTTTAGGACTAGTAGTCCCAAATGCCTTCGGGACTAATAAGATCGGGACGGGTAATAGCATGAAATAAGTAAAGATACTATTTTGCGCTTTAATACCTCAATGGGGTGGGAAAGATATGGAGATGATGATAACGCGATAACATCATGCGTACAATTTGTTACCAAGTGTTGCATGGATGATCCATGTATTTTACAAACCTAGGACCCCCTTTTCCCTTATGTAATTTCGTTATTATCAATTTTCAGTTCTTTAAAATTCTGCATTTTGTTTCAGTCATTAAAATTCCTCCTTAATTTTTCGCACTGTTCTTTTCCTCTAAAACAAATTCTGCTCACTCACTTATTTGTTTGATTATTTATATTCATTACTTGATCCCATTTTTCTGCATTTAGACATTCCCTTTAAATAACTAGGAAATCACCTATTCATAACTTCAGCATGTTTAGTAACCTTTATACCTACGTACTTGCAGTTTTTATGTGAAATTGACTTGTATGCTCACTTGCTTTAAAGTCACAACTGTAGCATGGTGAGGAACCACACTAGTGGATCTTAGGGGTGCCTAACACCTTCCCCCGGGATAATTTCAAGCCCTTAACCGCTCTCTGGTTCTTCCTTTCTTTTAATTCCTTAGTGTCCTAATGCACTTAATCATTAGGTGGCGACTCTTCTAAATCTCAAACCCAAATTCCCAAATGGAATAGAGTGGTCCGCCCAAATGTCGTAAACCCGATTTCACCTTTAGAAAAAGGGGGCGTCGACAAAATGGCGACTCTGCTGGGGAATTCTTTAGGCTTTTACCATTTCATGTTATTTGTGACTTTATGGCTTCTTTATTGCCTTTATTTAATGCCTCTATCTCTCTTCAACTTAGAAACTGACTTGGCTCTTTGTTTCTTTTCTTTAATGCTTTTTTTTTTTACCGTTTTTCTTTAATACTGTTGTAATTATGAGCAATTATTGTAATCATTACTTTCTGAATGTGCAAATACATTACAACTTGTTTAATTCTTGTAAATTGCATCTTCCACATCATATTCCACTCGTGCCAAACAAAGTACCATAGAAACGCTTATAATGAGTGGTTGCACCCTTCCAATATTACACCCCTAAATTTGGCAAAGGCGTATTTGCGGTAAAACCAGTCGATTAGCGGTACAGTCGACATTTCCGTGCCTTTCCCTCTTGAGTTGTCCGCTCAAGGGTACATAGTATAATACCCATAAAAACCATTTCTCTTTAAAATTATACATGCATCATGGTCAAACTTAGCTGAGTCAGTTATGTTGTCCGCATAATGACTCTTTAAGATAGCCTTGTCCAAAGTCCACTGGGTTTGCTTGAAACCCAAACGGACACCACCACGTTCTGTACATTTATTTGGAGAACTAAATGCTTTTATGCCAATTATTGATATTTAATAGTCGAGTCCGGTGGGGTATGGTCTTAACCCATTTTTTTGCAGAAAATGGAGGACATGGTCCCCGACTTCGGTGTGGTTAGTATACCCTCACTCTTGCTGACCTAGTGGAGGAATCTCCCATCAAGTGACCAAATCAATGAATGGAAAGAGAGGGTCACCAAGGCTAGTGAAAAGCTGGAGTATCTGGAATACAGTCTTCTGGAACTGGAAGGAAAAGTGAGAAAGAAAGTCACCGACTGCTAGAATGCCGAGGGAAACGAAGGAGAGAACCTAGCAAAACTCATTTCTACTGGAGAATCTACGCGAACTGGAGATTTGATCAACGAGAACATTCAACCTGGGGAAGGTTCTTTTGGGACCAAATAGATAGGATTCTTTCCTTTTTGCTTAAAATGTAATAAGGCTAATGGCCATTAGTGACATTTTATTTTCCACAATTTTAGTATCATTTTGGGATTTGTCTTAATTTTATCAATAAAATGAGGCATTTAGCATTATAAGTTCACCAAATCAACTTGTCGCTAGGCCTACCTCAGGCACAATGAGGCTCCCAAATTAGGACACGATTTATATTCTTGCACTATGTGTTTAAATACTGCAATATTTTTCTCCTCATAATCGACACTAACTTGTTACCTTTTTGTTTTATTCCCCTTCCCCAAAGGTTAGTTCGTGCATTCTGGCATCGTCATCTTACTCCACAAGATCCAAGGTCCCTCCACCACCTCCTCCTCCTCCTATCAGAAACAAGAACAAGGAAAAAATGGAAGATTTGAGCAACATCAGGAAGGAGAAATCAGTTGAAAGGGTAGAGGTTCCCTAGGGTATTCAGGTTTCTATGGAAAGTGCCTCCCAGCTCGAACAGAAGTTATTGAAATTTCAGGAAGAACTGGACCAAGTTTAGAATTTGGCAAGCTTGTCATTTTCCCTCACTACCCCATATGTCAACTTCCTTAACACTCAAAATACCACACCACCACAAAACATCGTGAAACCACAAAACGAATCCACTCACCACCACCACTGCAACACATGCCACACTTCAAGCAACACCCCATTGCTCATCCCCTACCCACTAAACTCCACAAATGAACATCACCACAACACCACCATCTATGTGGAAACCATACCACACCCCATTCAGCCCGCCTTGGGCACACCCGAGTCCAATGACAAAGACTCTCTTATCATGAATCTGGATGCGAAACTCAAGAAGCTGACTAGTAGAGTTCAGGGTGTCGAAGGAAGCAAGGGGATTGAGTGAGTGAATTACAAGGACCTTTGTATTCAGCTAGATGTCAAACTGCCCGAGGGGTACAAACCTCTCAAGTTCGAGATTTTCGATGGCACTGGGGATCCCAGAGTTCATTTAAGGACATACTGCAACAAACTGGTCGGAGTAGGAAATGATGAAATGATTCGCATGAAGCTCTTTATGAGAAGCCTGAAAGGGGATGCTCTATCTTAGTACATTAGCCAAGACCCGAAGAAGTGGTCGAACTGGGTAAATATAGCATCCAATTTCATGGACTGATTAAGATTCAACACGGAGAATGCACCAGATGTGTTCTACATCCAAAATATAAAGAAGAAACCCATGAAGACATTCCGCGAGTATGCTACTCGTTGGAGGTCAGAAGACGCTAAGGTCAGGACAACTTTAAAAGAGGAACAAATGAATAGGTTTTTCATCCAGGCCCAGGGCCCACAGTACTATGAGAAGTTGATGTTGATCGAAGGCCAGAAATTTTCTGACATCATCAAACTAGGGGAAATGGTCGAGGAAGGTATCAAAAGTGCTACGGTCACTAACTTTGAAGTATTGCAGGCTACCAACAAGGCTCTACAGTCGTGTGGCACATCCAAGAAAAGGTATGTGAGTGTCGTGATGGTTTCACAGAGAACATAATCCCCAATAAAATACCAAACCTACCCAATACTCCCTCCTACATATCAACCTACCCAAAATTACCAAGCACCATCGACCGCTTACCAAGCTCCGCCACCTACTTACCAATCATCTCTACCTCCCGCATATCAGCCTACTTCACCCAAATACTCCTAACCTGCACACGTCTACCAATCCTACAATACCCAACAAGCTTACTATCAATCACTTTCCCAAAATTTCCCTAGACCTAGACCAAACTTCGACCGCAGACCTCCCAAACAATACACCACCATTGTCGAACCAATCGACCAGCTGTATGAAAGGCTTAAAGCTGCTAGTTACGTCACCCCTATCCCTGCCAAAACTCCAAAAAACCTTTCACAATGGATCAAACCAAACAAAATATGTGCATACCATTCCGGCATGAAAGGGTATACCATTGATGAGTGTCGCTCCCTGAAAGACAAGATTCAGGCTTTGATTGACAACAAGATCATTGTGGCAAAGGATCCTAATCCAAATGTCCGCAACAACCCTTTACCTGAACACAAACGCGGATGCATTAATATGATAGAGATAGAGGATGATTGGGACCCCAAAGGGTCAATCGGATTTATCGCTGAAGGCGATGAACCAAAGAAGCCAACGGTCACACTTAATCCAATTATAGTCCAAATTCAACCTTCTGAAGGCGCTGAAGTGAACATGTCCCAACCACTCGATCTTGAAACACCATCTTCTGCAAAGACCCCAGGACCAATTGAGGTTGAGTTTGGGTCCCCAAAGGCACTTGCATTTGAGGTTGATATGTTACCTCCCAAAGAAGGGGTACCCATCCCGGTAGCAATGTCAGCCATAGAACCATTCCATACGAAGACCATCCCCTGGGATTACACGCCGAGGTAAGGAGAAAAGGAAAAGCCATAACCGGAGAAGTAGTTATGGCACAGGGTATGACAAGAACATGCAGGGTTTATACTCTGGAGCATTTAGCTGAATCAGGTAAGTCGGCCTCTAGACGACATATTGAAATTGGGCCCGATGATCTCTGGAGGAAGATACAAGAAAAATAGTACTCAGTCATTGATCAACTAAATAAAACACAGCCACAAATCTCCATCCTAGCTCTGCTGCAAAGCTCTGATGCACATAAGAATGCCTTGTTAAAGATACTGCGTGAGGCATATGTACCCAACAACATAACGGGAGGAGAAATGACGAATAGGGTAGGGAAAGTATTGGAGAGTCACAAAATCACTTTCCACGAACATGGGCTGCCACCGGAAGGGATAAGCCACAACAAAGCGTTGCACATCACAGTATAGTGCGAGGATTATTTCATTATCAGGATTTTGATTAACGGAGGGTCCAGCCTCAATATTTGTCCACTGGTAACTCTCAGAACATTGGGGAAGAGCCTGCATGAGATCAAGGAGGGAGCCATCAATGTCAAAGCTTTTGATGGTTCCCAAAGGTCCACTATTGGGGAATTCAGTTTGTGTCTACAAATGGGGCCAACTTGGTTCGACGTTGACTTTTAAGTAATAAACGTCCCAGCATCTTAGTTACAACTTGCTTCTGGGAAGACCTTGGATTTATGCCGCTGGGGCTGTAGCATCCACACTGCATCAGGCAGTGAAGTTTGAGTGGAATGACTAAGAGGTTATCAGTCACGACGATGGTAGCAATCCCATATACAATTGCCAAACCATCCCGAAAATCGGTGGAAGAAGGAAGATAGGCGGAGAAACCTACCACCATATCGAACGAGTCAACGCCATTGATAAAGACAAGTGGTGGGATAAAAAAATTGAAAGTATTCTGAATTGGTGCGGATATGAACCTGGCAAGACTTGGCAAGAGGCTCCAGTGAATCACCAAACCTATCAAGCTGAAGAAATATGGCACCACTTTTTGTTTGGGATATGAATACACTTGGGAGGAGTTCAACCACTGGTAGCCACCATGGCGCAGTCACTACTATCCGCTGGAGCATCTGATACCTTGCCTGGAGTAGACTTTCTAGCCAGCCGATGTCATATATGGGTCGAAAGAAGAGGAAGCACTGGCGGCAATGAGGAATTTGTTTTTGGAAGATGACAATATGGACTGTTGTGTCATTTTTGAGGAGGAGGGGAAGGAAGGCCCTTCCATACAAGCTGTGACCCGAGGAGCACGCCTTAATAATTGGTTCATCAGGACCACCAGGGCCTGGAAAGCTTCGGGGTAACAAGGCTGAAGAAAGCACCATGCATCATTTTTATTTTTTCTAGTTGACTTTCTTTCCCCATTTTAATTTTGAAATAAGTGCTCCAATGTTCAAAAAAATTATGAAATTTATGAAAGCATTTCAGTTTCTTATAAACCTTGCTCTTATTACTTTTCATCATTTACTTTATTTACACAGCATTACTATTACTTATATTGATGAATCAACAATTATGACTTGCAACGAGAGAACGCAACAAACGGATATAGACTTAGAAGAAAATGATGTACCAGAAGAGGTTGTTAAAGAGGTTGAGGATTTCGAAAATAGACCTAAGTCTAACTTGGACGAGACTGAGGTTGTTAACTTGGGAAATATAGAAAACGTCAAAGAAACGCGCATCAGTATTCATCCGTCACCATCAGAAAGGAGGAGTACACGTAATTCCTAAGGGAATATGAGGACATATTCGCCTGGTCGTATGATGATATAACTGGTCTCAGTACATCTATTGTAGCTAACAAGTTGCCAACCGATCCGACATGTCCCACGGTAAAGCAGAAGCTCAGGAAGTTCAAGCCAGATATGAGTTTGAAAATCAAGGAAGAAGTCGCTAAGCAGGTCAAAGCTAAGGTTCTCAGGGTGGTGGAATGTCCAACATGGTTAGCCAACATTCTACCAATCTCGAAGAAGGACGAAAAGGTTAGAGTCTGTGTCTACTACCGGGATCTCAACCGGGCCAGTCCGAAAGATGACTTCCCCCTGCCAAACATACACATTTTAATTGACAACTACACCAAGCATGAACTACAGTCATTCGTCGATTGTTTCACTGGGTATCATAAGATATGGATGGATGAGGTAGACGTGGAGAAAATAACTTTCATTACACCGTGGGGGATGTATTGTTATAAGATGATGTCGTTTGGGTTAAAGAATGCTGGGGCCACCTACATGAGGGCCATGACTACTAGTTTATATGACATAATACATAAAGATATTGAGGCATATGTAGACGAAGTCATCATCAAATCCAAGAGAGCCACTGACCATATGGAAGATCAGAGGAAATTCTTCAACTGACTGAGAAGGTACAATCTAAAGCTGAACCCCGCCAAGTGTGCATTTGAGTTCCCGCCGGAAAACTACTTGGGTTTATTGTGAGTTGCCGAGGAATAGAGCTGGATCCATCAAAGATTAAGGCTGTTCAAGAATTGCCACCGCCTAAGAACAAGAAGGATGTGATGAGTTTCATGGGGAGACTCAACTATATCAGCCGGTTCATAGCTCAGTCCACTATCATTTGTGAGCCAATCTTTAATATGTCGAAGAAAGACGCCGCTACCAAGTGGACTGATGACTGTCAGAAAGCTTTTGACTGAATCAAGGAATACCTGTCAACACCGCCAGTTTTGGTTTCGCCCGAACCAGGTAGACCTCTATTGCTCTACCTTGCAGTATTGGATGGAGCATTCGGTTGTGTTCTGGGACAACATGGAGAAACGTGGAGAAAGGAACATGCCATCTACTATCTCAGCAAGAAGTTCACCCCGTACGAGGCCCGGTATTCTCTATTAGAGAGCACCTACTGTGCTCTAACATGGGCAGCTCAGAATTTGAGGCATTATTTCTATGCCTGCACTATGTATCTCATATCAAGAATGGATCCGCTAAAGTACATCTTTCAGAAGCCCATGCCCACTGCAAAGCTGGCCAAGTGGCAAATCCTGATGAGTGAATTTGACATTGTTTACGTGACTCAGAAAACAATCAAAGGACAGGCACTAGCAGATCATCTTGCTGAAAATCCCATGGATGGAGAATACGAGCCTCTGAAGACGTATTTTCCTGATAAAGAGATATCTTTCACAGGAGAAGACATTGCAGAATCCTATGACGGTTGGAGAATGTTTTTCGATGGAGCAGTAAACTTCAAAGGAGTTGGCATAGGAGCAGTCCTAGTATCAGAAACCGATCAGCATTATTCGATGTCTGCGAAGCTCATATTCCTATGTACCAACAATATGGCCAAATACGAAGCTTGCATCTCAGGGCTCAAGCTTGCTATTGACATGAACGTTCAGGAGTTTCTAATAATTGGGGATTCAGACCTACTTATACATTAGGTCCGAGAATAATAGGCGACCAAGAGTTCTAAAATACTCCCTTATCTACATCATGTATAGGAGTTAAGGAAGAGATTCACAAAGACATAGTTTCAGCATGTCCCTAGAGTCTAGAATTAGTTCGCCGATGCATTGGTTACCCTATCGTCCATGATACAAAACATGGACACAAATTTTATTGACCCTATTCCGGTGAAAATCCATAATCAGCCAGCTTACTATGCTCATGTCGAGGAGGAAGCAGATAGAAAGCCCTGATTCCATGACATCAAGGAATATTTATCCACGGGGAATATCCAGAGCTTGCAAATGCTGTTCAGAAGCACACACTGCGAAGATTGTCCAACACTTTCTTCCACAGCAGAGGAATCCTTTATAATAGAACTCCAGATTTGGGTTTGCTAAGGTGTGTCGACGTAAAGGAAGCATCCAGGCTATTGGAAGAAATTCATGTAGGGACCTATGGCCCACATATGAACGATTATGTCTTAGCCAAGAAAATACTCCGAGCTGGTTATTTTTGGATGACTATAGAGATGGACTGCATCTAGTACGTTCGATAGTGCCATCACTGTCAGATACATGCAGATATGATAAAAGTGCCTCCAAATGAGCTTAATGCAACAAGCTCGCCATGGCCGTTCGCCGCTTGGGGAATGGATGTCATCGGACCTATCGAGCCTGCTACATCAAACGGACACAGGTTCATTCTAGTAGCAATTGATTATTTCACCAAATGGGTTGAAGCAACATCATACAAGGCAGTGACTAAGAAAGTCGTGGCAACATTTGTCCGCGACCGTATCATTTGTCTATTCGGCATCCCAGAGTCAATCATTACTGATAATGGTTCCAATCTCAACAGTGACCTGATGAAATCAATGTGTGAAACATTCAAAATCAAACACAGAAATTCTACGTCCTACAGACCTTAGATGAATGGACCTGTAGAAGCGGCCAACAAGAACATCAAGAGGATACTGAGGAAGATGGTAGAAAAGCATAAGAAGTGGCATGTGAAGCTATCATTCGCTTTGCTAGGGTATCCCACTGCAGTCCGCACATCAACTGGTCCAACTTCTTATATGTTGGTTTATGGTAGAGAAACAGTCATCTTTGTCGAGGTAAAAATTCCATCTCTAAGAATCATACAGGAAGCAGGTATCAATGATGCAGAATGTGAAAAGAGTCATTACGAACAGTTAGCCCTCATATATGGTGTGAGAAAGCACGGGAGAAAATATATTATTGATGTAATTCATATGTTACAATAAGCCCTATATATATACACACACAACATGTCCTACTCCTAATATATATTGGATTAGTGTTATTTATTTACTCCTATTTACATTAGTATTCTAACACTCCCCCTCAAGCTGGTGCATATAAATCATATGTACCAAGCTTGTTACATATGTAGTTAATACGAGGACCAGTAAGGGAATTGGTGAAAATATCTGCAAGCTGGTCATTCAACTTCACAAACTTTGTAGCAATATCTCCCGAGAGTATCTTTTCTCTAACAAAGTGACAGTCAATCTCAATGTGTTTAGTTCTCTCATGGAACACTGGATTTGACGCAATATGAAGAGCAGCTTGATTATCACAAACAAGTCCCATCTGACTAATCTCACCAAATTTCAACTCCTTGAGCAACTGTTTGATCCAAATTAGCTCACATGTCGCCATAGCCATCGCTCGATATTCTGCTTCTGCACTAGACCGAGCAACCACATTCTGTTTCTTGCTCTTCCAGGACACCAAATTTCCTCCCACCAAGACACAATACCCAGACGTAGAACGTCTATCAGAAGGTGATCCTGCCCAATCAACATCTGAGTATCCATCGATCTGCTCATGGCCTCTATCCTCAAATAATAAACCTTTGCCTGGAGCTGATTTTATATACCGAAGAATGCGAACAACTGCATCCCAATGACTATCACACGGAGAATCCATAAACTGACTCACAACACTCATAGAAAAGGAAATGTCAAGTCTTGTCACTGTAAGGTAATTTAATTTACCAACCAACCATCTATATCTTGTAGGATCGCTAAGAGGCTCCCCCTGTCCTGGCATAAGTTTAGAATTCGGATCCATCGGGGTGTCAACCGGTCTACAACCTGTCATTCCTGTCTCTTAAGGAATATCTAAGGCATACTTTCGTTGTGAGATCACAACACTGGAACTAGACTGAGCAACCTCAATACCCAGAAAATACTTTAGTTTGCCCAGATCTTTAGTCTGAAAGTGTTGCAAGAGATGTTGCTTCAATTTAGTAATACCATCCTGGTCATTGCCGATAATAACAATTTTGTCAACATAGACCACCAGATAAATACAGAGACTCGAGGCAGAATGCCGATAGAATACAGAGTGATCAGCTTCACTCTGAATCATGCCAAATTCCCGGATAACTATGTGAATTTACCAAACCAGGCTCGAGGAGACAGCTTTAGACCATAAAGTGACCGACACAAACAACATACAAGGCCACGAGACTCCTCCTAAGCAACAAACCCAGGTGTTTGCTCCATATAAACTTCATCCTCAAGGTCACCGTGTAAAAAAGCATTCTTAATGTCCAGCTGATAGAGAGGCCAATGGCGAACAGCAGCCATGGATAAAAAAAGGCGGACTGATGCTATCTTAGCCACAGGAGAGAAGGTATCACTGTAATCAAGCCCAAATATCTGAATATATCCTTTGGCAACAAGATGAGCCTTTAGACGATCAATCTTACCATCCAGACCAACCTTGACTGCATACACCCAATGACAATCGACAGTAGATTTACCTGAAGGAAGAGGGACGAGCTCCCAAGTACCACTCGTATATAAAGCAGACATCTCGTCAATCATAGACTGTCGCCATCCTGGATGAGACAATGCTTCACCTGTTGACTTAGGGATGGAAACATAGGACAAAGAAGATAGAAAAGCATAATAGGGTGATGACAAACGATGATAACTCAAACCGACATAATGGGGATTAGGATTAAGGGTGGTTCGTATACCTTTCCGAAGTGCAATTGGTTGATTAAGAGGAGACAAGTCCGCAGTATTAGCAGGGTCAGGTGCAGGACGTGAATCAGTTGGGCCTGATGCTGGGCGCGGACGACGATGATATGTCAAAAGTGGTGTTCCTGTGGCAGGGAGTCTAGGAGGAGCCACACAAGACTCCTCAACGGTTGGAATGGATAAGATTTCTATAGCGGAAGATGAAGGAGGAGCTATAGGAGACTCAAGTAAGACTTCTGTGGCGGAAGAAGAAGGAGGAGCTATAGTAGACTCCTTAAAGGTCGGAATAGGTAAGACCGCAGATATATCAAGGGGGTCAGAATGGTCAGAAGAGGTAAAGAAAGGTTTAGACTCAAAAAATGTGACGTCAGAGGACATAAAGTACCTATGAAGATCAAGTGAATAACAACGATATCCCTTTTGAACATGAGAATAACCAAGGAAGACACACTTGAGAGCACGAGGAGCTAACTTATCTTTTTCAGGGGCTATGTTATGAACGAAACAAGTGCTCCCAAAAACACGAGGGGGAACAGAGTATACGGGTGATTGGGGAAACAATACTGCATACGGTATCTGATTCTGGATGGGAGAGGAAGGCATCCGATTAACTAAATAACAAGCGGTGAGAACTGCATCGCCCCAAAAACGCAGCGGAACATGAGATTCAATGAGAAGTGTGCGAGCAGTCTCAATGATGTGCCTATTCTTTCTCTCTGCAACCCCATTTTGCTGAGGGGTATAAGGACAAGAGGTCTGATGAATAATTCCTTGAGAAGTCATAAACTGTTGAAATTGAGTGGATAAATATTCTAAGGCATTATCACTGCGAAAAGTGCGAATAGAGACACCAAATTGATTTTTAATTTCAGCACAAAAATTCTGGAATATAGAAAACAACTCAGAACGATCTTTCATTAAGAAAATCCAAGTACATCTTGAATGATCATCAATGAAACTAACAAAATAACGAAATCCCAAGGTTGAACTGACTCTACTAGGACCCCATATATCAGAATGAACTAAAGAAAAAATAGACTCTGCGTGACTCTCAATACTACGAGGATAGGGGGCTCGGGTATGTTTCCCGAGCTGACATGACTCACACTCTAATATGGATAAACTAGACAAACTAGGCACCATCTTCTGAAGCTTGGATAAGCTTGGATGTCCTAAACGTCTGTGAATTAGGTCCGGAGGATCTGTAACTAGACATGCCTTGGAGGTTTTTAGGGAGTTAAGGTAGTAAAGCCCTTCTGATTCAAGTCCTGTTCCAATCGTCTGCCCTGTACTGCGGTCCTGCATAATAAAAGAATCATCAATAAAATATATACCACAATGGAGGGCACGAGTCAAACGACTAACAGATGCAAGATTAAAAGGACAACCAGGGACATAGAGAACGGAATCTAGAGTGACAGAGGGTAGGGGATTCGCTTGTCCAACTCCTTTTGCTTTAGTTTGAGACCCATTGGCTAAAGTAACAGAGGGAAGAGACTGTGAATACGCAATATTTGACAAAAGTGATTTATTACCAGAGATATGATCAGAAGCGGCTGAGTCCACAACCCATTGTTCAGGAGGACTAGACTGGGAAACACAAGCAAAAGAATTACCAGCAACAGAAGTATTAGTCTGAGCGATAGAAGCTACTTGTGGAGATGTCTGCTTACTTGCTTGATACCGAAGGAACTCATTATACTCCCCTTCAGATAAAGAAAATCCCTGGTTACCTGTGGTCTCAGTCTGAGCAACATAAGCATTTTTGGGTGGGCGGCCATGTAGAGAATAGCATACATCACGAGTGTGTCCAAGTTTATTACAATAAGAGCACTTGGGTCTAGATCTTCCAAAACGACCTCCTCCTCGTCTATTCTCCATAGTATGAGATGCCCGATTGTCCACTGATTGAGATACGAGGACAGATGAGTCAAGTGCCTGTGATGAGCTCGCTGGGTGACTAGGTGCTGCAGCAAGGCGAAGTAATCGAGAGAATAATTCATCAACTGTGGGGACGGTCGGACTAGCCAAAATCTGGTCACGTACTGAATCAAGGTCATTAGGGAGTCCAGCGAGTGTAAGAACTAGAAACATCTTCTGTCGTTGCTCTTGTTGCTTTTCAATACTAGCAGAAACTGGCATCAATGTCTCAAATTCTTCCATGACTGCCTGAACTTGTCCCAAGTAAGTAGACATATCCAATTCCTGTTTCTTCAAGCTTGTCATTCGCGATATTACATCATAGAAACGAGATATGTCATTAGTGTATAGATTACGAGCCTTTTCCCAAACTAAATAACATGTCTGGAATGGACGGAACAAGGGCATCAATTTGGAATCAATAGATCGCCACAGGATACTACATAACTGAGCATCGACCTTCTCCCACTGCATTTTGGTCTTTTCATCACCTTCGCTAGCCTTTTTTGTTAAATGATCTTGAACTCCTTGACCTTTACACCACAACTCGACCGATGAAGCCCAAGCTAAGTAGTTTGAACCTCCGATTAAAGGTTCTGAGGTAATCATAACACCGGAACTGCCAGAACCCGGGTTTCTAGACCCGAAAGCATCGACTCCCAAAGACATCGTTGGATTATCACCAAATAGCAGAAAGAATCAACTAACAACTCGCTGAAAGCAGACGAAGGAAAAAATTTTTTTTTTTTTACCGGAAAGTACTGTTCACGCCGGAAAAATCTCAAAGTGCTCGGAATTTGATTTTAACTGGATGGATAGGCTCGGAAAAATCAGGCGAAGACACTGTCCAAAAGAAAAATTTTGAAAATCTGGCCGGAACAGCCCTCACGCGCCGGCGCGTGGGACAGACGCGCCGCCGGCGGCAGAACTCCGGCGGGCGCGTGGGGGCGCGTGGAGGGGCTTTTTCAGGTGAAGTTTTCTGGGGTTTGGTCGGAATTCTCTCGTGGACCTTATGGTGGTGTTGGATTTTGCACAACACTGATAAATAATGACTTTGATGTAAAAAGTCACTTAGGTCACCGGAAAATTGCACGGTGACGACGGATTTCTTCCCAGATATCGTTGGAATGAAGCACAACGATAATTATCTCACCAATGCTCTGATACCATGTGAGAAAGCACGGGAGAAAATATATTATTGATGTAATTCATATGTTACAATAAGCCCTATATATACACACACACAACATGTCCTACTCCTAATATATATTGGATTAGGGTTATTTATTTACTCCTATTTACATTAGTATTCTAACATATGGTAAGAGAATGAATGCAGTTTGCCATGGTCAGCTTTATCAGAACAGAATGACCAGAGCCTTTAACAAGATAGTCAGGCCAAGACGGTTCACACCAGGGCAGCTGGTGTTAAGAAGATTTTTCCACATCAAGATGAATCCAGAGGGAAGTTCTCTCCCAATTGGCAGGGTCCATACATGGTTCATCGGGTTCTACAGTGGGAGCCCTCATACTTGTAGAAATGGCCGAAACCGATCTATTCAGATGTAGTTAAGAGATACTATGTGTAACCATTTATGATATCATTATGTAATTTGAACAATGCCTGACCTGATTCTTGTTTAAGAGGGAATACGTAGGAAGCCTTATGGGTTCGGTCACAATTCAATAAAATTTCGTTTCCCCCGATATTGGAAACTGGGCAGAATTTTAAGGAGGACCCTTAAAATTCTGAAGTTAATTCTCAGCCATTCATCGGATGCAGCCGTCAATGGCACCAGCCGAATAAACTGGGGTAGAATTTTGTGGAGGACCCTAAAAATTCTAGAGTAAAAAAGGTTTCAATGTCTTGAACCGCGTCGCAGTCATCGGTTCATCAAAAAGAAAACTATTTTCAATTATGTATTTACATCATATTTTGTACTAAATCATGCGTGACTACTATCAAATTAATTTGTTTAGCGATGCTACCCCAATGAAAATAAGAGTGTATTAGGACAAGCAAAGTCCACGAGGAGACGAACTAACCTTCCCCCCTTTTTACAAAACTCACTATTTTCTTTGGATGCAGGTACCCAAGTCGCAAAAATCATCAGATATTTACACACCCCTACTTTTTAGGAATACAACTCTCAGAATCATCATTTACTTACAAGTGCTATCTGCACACGACATCCCCAGTGGCCACAATGACGCAATCAGCTATCAGCTATCAGCTAAGAGATTTCATTACTATTTGCCTTTATTTCCTGCATTGCATAAGGCTACCTTTCTGCCTTCCGAGACTAAATTCTATCTCCATATGCATTTTCCGCATTGCATAAGGCTACCATTCTACCTTCAGAGACTAAGATTTGTCTCCATCTGCATTTTTCGCATTGCATAAGGCTACCATTCTTCCTTCCGAGACTAAGCTCTGTCTCCATCCGCATTACATAAGGCCACCATTATGCCTTCCGAGACTAAGCTCTGTCTCCATCTGCATTTCTCTGCATTGCATAAGGCTACCCTTCTGCCTTTCGAGGTTAAACTCTACCTCCATCTGCATGGCTGAAATATCGCCACCTTCATTTACATCCTGCATCAGCTAAAATATCTTCACTTTTATTTACATCTTGTGTCGGCTGAAATATCCCCACTTTCATTTAAATCCTGCATCGGCTCAAATATCGCCGCCTCTATTTAAATCCTGCATCGGCTGAAATATTGCAACCTCTATTCAAATCCTGTATCGGCTAAAATATTGCCATTTAATTATTTATTTATTTATTTGCATCTCCTGGCTAAACCATCGCCACTTTATTATTTCTTGCATTGCTGAAATACCTACACTATTTGTTTACGTCTTGCATCGACTGAAATATTGCCACCTCATCCAAATCCCGCATTTCATGGGCTGAAAGATCGCCAAATTGTCCAAAGGAGTCATTGTTCAGAGGCATCATCTTCATAGCCCGAAAATGCTATGCCATGGCCTGAGGACCCCATATTTATCTTTTGAATATCATTATTCAAAGGCGTCATAGTTCGTAGTCATCATTCTAATAGCCCGAGAACATCATTTCATAGCCTGCAAATCCTTTATTATACGCTTCATGGCCCAGGACGTCATGGTCCGACGACGTCATTCCTACTCGTCCTAAGACAACATTCATGGTCCAATGGAAACTTGCATCACGTTTAAATTTACGCACAATGTATGTTTGTATTATTCAGTTCACAGGTACACCGGATAGCAATGGCTATCACAGCAGGAGCGATCCCGCTACAGTTCCCGCAGTCTATCAGACTCTGACCATCCTTCTCAACCTGAACATTGCGTTCATCTTTCGAAATCTCCATCGACAATAGTCCGCCAATGGATCCTGAACTACATATGGCCTGATTTCTGTAAGACCAGGGATATGTAGGCAGCTCAGGGAACAGAGCTCGGTCAAAATCCTTCATTCATTTCATTCTGTCAAAATTGGCCATCATATTTTTACCTGACAACTCTTTCATCCTTCCCGGGTAAAGAGGGGCAGCTGCTAACACCCAATTTTCCCTATGTATTTTTACACTGCAAATACTTTATAGCATGTGTATTCATATATATGCATGCCCAAGAGTTTTGATATTTTTCTCTCATTTTTAAAGATTTTAAAATCGATTTATTGCCTATTTTTGGCGGTACAAAATCAGTAATTATTTCCAAAATATTATTATTTTTGTAATTAACCCATTTTATTCTCATACTTACACCAATATATAATTAAATTCATTTTTGTATATTTTTATGGATTTATTTGGTATTTTTAAAAGCTAAATTGCATATAATTGCAATTATAGCCTATTTTACTATTAACAACATTTTTGCAATTATAAAATTATTTCCAGTATTTTTGGATTAATATTTATATATTATTTATTATTTCATTGCTTTTAATTTGGTTTTAAAATAATTATTGCAATTTTATAAAATAAAAAGGGGAAATGGGCCATTTAACATCTAACCTATTTTTATTTCAATTGTAGCCCCATTTCCTTTTAATTTTAACCACAATTAAACCCCAGTTCCGCCCAAAATTAAACCTACCCAATTCCTAAATTACCCGACCCACGACCCTATTAATTTAACCAGCCCAACCCCCACTCGATCTGAGCCGTTGATCAAACAAGAGCAACGGCCCAGATAATTCTTACCATAATTAAACCCTCCCCAACTAGCCCACTGACCCCTCACTTTCGAGATCGGTCTCTCACTCACTCTCTCTCTATCTGTCTCTTCCTCTCCCCTTCTCTCTAGAACCTTCTGGTTCTTCTTCCCCGATGGCTTTCACCATCTCTCCGACCACCTCCAGACTCACCCCTTTCGACCACCAGCCGCCTTGAAGCCTTATCTCACCTGAGACCCCATGTGTCTTCACCATGCTAGATGCTCACTAAAGCTTTTCCTGGGGTTGTTTTCGGTCTTTCTCTGATGGGTTTTTAGCTCGATGGTGCTATAAACACCATTGTTCCTAAGTTTCACGGCCAGGTTCTCTTACCTCTCTCTGGTTTCTTATGAAACCCTAATCTCGACCCAAACCTCTTAAATCTCTGTATTTTAACGATTTTCAACTCATACCTTTATGTTTTGAACTATTTTCTAATCGATCTTTACGATTATTCAAGTTTCGAACATTTTTGTTACTTTTTGAAAATAGGGTTTCTTAACCCCTTTTCTAAAATACTTATCTTCTCATTTTAAGTACTAATCTATGATTCTCAGTACGAGTTTTAAATCACTTTTCTTAAATCTTATTATTCTGATGAAACCCTAGCTTTAGGGTTTATATTCGTATTGTTTTATCATTTTTCCTTGCCTGTGTGTTCTTCTGGATTCTTCTCTAAGTTCTGTGCTCTTTGATTTAATTTTGTTGCTAGTGTTTCAGTCCCCTACTATTCTGTATTCTCTGTTTAGGGTTTCTCTGATGTTATTCAATATGGGCTATGTATCGTTTAGTAAATTTGATTATTCATCCTATTGATTGTTTACATGGTGATTTTATACTGATTCTTATAAGTTCGCTTTAAGACAGTGATACCTGCCTTAAAAATTGTGATTTTTGTGTATTATCTTTATAATTTAGTATTGATTTCCAATTGCTTCCTTAATTTGTGTGATACTTTCCTCAATTAGTACTGATTCCCTAGGTTTTCAATCTCGTTCATTATTTTGTGGCTATTTTCCAGAATTAAAGTACAATTCTGCCCTATATATGTACACAAATATATTGTTGATTTGTCTAACATATTTCCTTAATTAAGTATCATGTACCTAGTCTTTATTGTATAGCTTATGCTATTCTGTTTCCTTATGTGATTATACTATGCCTTATGATTTCTTTCCTTTTAAATTATTGCTTATTATCGTTTGACTTTGATTTCTTAATTAAAGGGGAGTCCTCATGCTAATTTGACTATGATTGATATCCAGTTCCATAATTATTGTGAGATTATTGATTTTTACCTTGTTTGTTTACTCGTCTTCACTACTATAAGTATCCCTATTCTCTTTTGCATTACACAACTGATACATTGCACATCACAAATACACACGAACAAAAACACTTCCAATTGCAATACTCTCCTGCACTACTGTTTTAAAATCAACACTCTGTTTTGCTTGGGATCTTTTGGAATCACTTTGTTTGCAACTAGGCACTCTCAAGACTACTGCTTTCTTATTTATTTTCTTTGAAACTGGTATGTCTTTTATTTAATTTTTTTCCTCACCTCTATGTGTTTACTTCACTGCTTCAGCATCCTTGTTCATTATACTGCTTATGTCCAGTGATTTGTGCTAATTGTTTTCCTTCCTTGCTCTTTTACCATGAATCCCCACCCCTATTCCCTTCAATGTGCTTGAGTTAAGGTTTTGGCATAACAGTACCTAAATTACTGTCCAAGCCATAACCTGATCCACAATGGATCCTAACTCCTAAGTTGGCCAACAGGTTGGTCAGGGGTGTGCCAACATCCCCAATTGCTGGGCATGACCACTAGCCTGCCACGACTCTCCCCAATTCTTCCCCTATACACTTACACGTATACTTAGATTCTTAAGTTCTCCACCCCTCCTACGAGCCTTGCTTTGGGGATCTTGAGTTCCGTCTGAACTGGGACATTTAAGGGCTATCAATTTTACACTGCACTATGTTCTTAATTCTGCATTGAAATTGGGTGTAAGCACTGCCTAGAGTTCTAGAAGCTCCTTGGAACTTTAACACACCCAAAGGACAAGAAAGGCTTTTGGAAGTTTGACCTTGGAAGTTGGTTTATCTCATATTGCTGGACTTTAAGTCTGGATAAGGCTGTTTGGATGTAGCGGGAACTTCTGGTGTAATTTTACTTTTCTGTTCAGATTTATTTGGGTTTGTACTTGTGAGCACGTGATTTTTTCCCTAAATAAATTATTCCCAAAAATTCCAAATAAAATGATTTATTTATTATTTTACAATTTTTTGAGAATTTTGTGTTAATTGCTGCATTGCTATTTGTGCATGATCATTCATAAGAAAATACAAAAATATGCATTTGCATTTAGAGATTTAATTTCATATTTAGTATTAATTAGTATTAATAGGAAGAAAATAACAAAATAGTTCACTTTTTGGAAAATTATTTGTTTTAATTGTGAATTCGTCACGAAATAGTTTTTAATCAAATTTAGGAATTAATTAGTTTAGCATAGAAATATATTAGGACTTTATTTTATTTTTTGCAAAATCAGAAAAATAATAAAAAATATGTATACAAAATGTAAAATAGATAAAACATAAAAGAAAACAAATTAAAAAAAGAGTGGTCTTAACAAAAGCACAAATTGGGCCAATTTTATTCGAATTTTCCTGGCCCAATTCATTTATACCCGTCCGGTCCATTTTAATTCTCACCCGGTCCATCCCCCTATATGCAAAACGACGTTATTTTGACGTCGTTTAATCTGGATCATGCATTCACCTTCATCCAACGGCCCCTACTGATTCCCACTTAGACAAAACGACGCCGTTTAGGCGAAGATCAATCTGGACCATTCATCCCCTAAATCTAACGGCCAATATTGATTCCTATAGTTTTAATATAACTGTCTCAAAAAACAATTAAACCCCAGACCAAACGTTACCCTCCTCGTGCCTCCTCCCTGCCTGTAAAACCCCACCGTGTTCCAAATCGCCTCCGCCGGCGACGATGCTCCAAATCACCCCAAATTAACACCCCTGAACCTTCTCCACCTCCTCTTTCCAAATCCACCCATGGTTTCCTTAAAATCCCCACTGAAATCTTCAAATATCAAATCAAAAAATCGGACCAAATGCATGTTCGTCCAAATCACCTGAAAATCATACCATAGCATCCTCTCCATTCACCCACAACAAATCTGATGCATGTTCCTTTCAAATCCCTATGGAATATTTGGAATACCAATTCAAAAATCAAAACCCTAGTTGCCGCCTTTGTATTCTGACGGCGACGCCACCTCCAAATCTAACCAAACTTACACCATAGATTCTCCTCCGTCTCCCCATTTCAACCATGCACCCGGTTTCCTTCGAATCAAACACCACTTTCTCGAATATCCGTTTAAATTTTCTGGCCAAAGAACCCTAATTCAAATCTTTGTGATTTCGGACCGTAAAATCCCTAATCATGTGTTTTCCTTTGAAAACACACGATTAGGGATGTTACGCGTCAGTAATCTTTAGAAGATTCAAACATTACATGGCTGGCCAGAGTTTGCTTTATCAGTAAGTATTCTTTAGTCCTTTGATTTTAATTCCATTAGTATAGTTTAATTATTCCTTTTCTTCTTTTCATTCGATTTGACTCTGATTTTTATGTTGATGTGTTGGTTTAACATGATTTTGATTCTGTTGTATTAGTTTTGATTTCATAATTCATCTCAGTTAGTTAATAATAGGATTTAGTTCAATTGTATCAATTATTAGTAGATGTGCCTTTGTTTTTTCTGATTTGGTTCAGTGTTAATGTTGATTTAAACTCACTTCTGATTGATCCTTTCTTTAATTTAGTCTTGTGCTTAATTTTTCCTTTTGTTTGTTATTTTATTTCATTTTGATTCTAGTCTGATTAATAGTAGGATTTTGGGATTGACTCTATTTTGATCTTCGATTCAATACTTGTTGTTTTCTGACTCGGTTAAGTTTGGATATTAGCTTCAATATGTGTTTTGATATTTTGTAGTCAACTTTGTTTGGGTTTAACTAATCTTAATTTGTTGTTAGCTAATCAGAATTGCCTTTAGTTCATTAGTTAGTCTTAGTGAATTTAGGTTTAGTTTAAGCTGACTGGATATAGCTGATAGGTTAGTTAGTAATTTCAGGGGAGAGTAAGGGTATTTTGGGTATTGAAAATGCTCCAGTTTGTTAAGGGTAGTAATTTCAAGACCCAAGCAAGGGTATTATAGGAATTTCATAGCTAAAAAAAATACCCTAGGGCCTTCTAGAAGGGGGCCTTAGTGTAAGTTTTCTTCATTTTTATGCATTAATCTGGGTAACAAGTCATAAATCTAGGGTCTAATAGCCAAATTATGAAATAAAAAGGGGGGAAAATAGGAGAATGCTTCCAGAATATTCTGCCCCATTCCTTGCCTATGAAAGGCACCTCTAATGTCTTCTTTTGAAAGTTAGACACCCCTGAAATTTCTAGAGATCCCTGCCAAAAAAAAATTCCCCCTCAAAGCCATTTTTAGTCTTCAGATTAGCATTTAAAAGTAAAATATACAAAAATACAAAAAAAAAAAATAATCAGAAAATAGAAAAAAAGAAAAAAGCTATTGTTCCATTGAAATTAGAGACTGATTTCAGTTTCTATTCGTCAATTCACATTCTGTAGTTACTATTGCTGCCTGTTGAAGTGTAGAAACTCATTTCAAGTGCAATTGAATAAAATTAAGTGGGTACTTGGCTAGGCTATGCACCAGTGAAGTTTCATAAGGGTTTAAAGTTCAAATTTGAATTAGTTGAGTGTTTCGCTGGGTTGTCTATGCATTGGTGTTCATTTCTAGTTGGTTTGTTGCTGTGTCAAAGTGGATCTGCTAGATGCCATTTGATTTTGAACTTTTTCTGGCCTGCTGAACTCGTTTTTGGGCTGTTGTTCACTGCTATTTGCCTATCTCTGCTGCTGACCATCTCCTTTTTTTTTCATTGCAACTCCAGGTACATACTTCTGAATTCACATTTCTGTAGCTTTGAATTGGAATGAAATGAAAAGCGTTCCTCGGATCTGTGCTCATTTGGATCCTTATGTAGTTATAATTAAATAGATTCTAGTGAGTGTGTAGTTAACTAGCATTAGTTTATTTGGTTTGTATTACATGATCAATAGACCATGTATTGTATAACTGGGCTCCTAAATTGATTTGGACTGTTTTAGGAATGTTTGTATATAATTTGGACTGCCGTCTACATTAATTATTACTGTTAAATTTTAGTATAAGTTAAGGTCAAGTCTTCATGTGGAGTTAATAATTGAGGGTGTCCAAGTAGTTTACTATGTTCCTAGTTTTAAGAGACATCTCATCTACTGTTGCAATTAAATAAAGGTGGATATATAGGAGTGCTGGAATTGGATATACGGATTAGTCACATATAAATGGGACTGGACATCAAACTAGTATTGGTTTTAACATTTTCAATTTTAACAGAATCAGCATTAAACTAGTTCTGATTTTAACTTTATATTTCAGCATGTTCAGTATATTCAAGCACTTTCAGAAAGTAGTCATAATTTCTGCACAAAATTTTTTCCTTTTAAAATTTATAAGGTTAAAATTTTTTAAGTTGAACACAAGTTGAAATGGGCCATTAAGAGGGCCCAAATTTGGTTAATGCTGAAAATCGGCCCCCATGTATGATTAGGCTTTGGGCTAATTCCCTAAAGCCCAATATAGGCCCCCTTCGCAAACTGTTGTGGCCATAGACCTGGGCCAATTTCTCAAGGCCCAAAAAATTGCTAGAAGTCAAAAGGCTCGTTTTCAAATCACCCTAGGAATAAAGGGAATTAATTCACAAATATAAAATTGGATTTCGAATTAGGTACGAGGTTCAAGCTAAAAGGGTCTTCCCTTTTGTTTGAATTTGGACTTGAATTCGAGGCCTGAATTTATAAATGTAAGTTAATTGGCCTTTTAGAGACAAATAATAAATAGAAAAGCTTAGCTTTCTTTAGGTAGACCTTCTAATAATAAAATGAGACGAGCCTCGCCAAATTAAATACAAATTGCGGGTCCCTCATTAATTACTTAATTAAAATACTTAGAACTCGGGACAGGTCATTTAGCAAATTTCACAGCCTTCCCAAAAGTTAAAAAGACGTTAGTCACTTTTGGCGCATTTTTAATAATCTTACCTTCATAAATACGGGTGTGCATTTCATGCAACCCAAATCTAAATCCAAAAACATTGGATAAGAATGTGTCGAGGATCTGGGTGCATTTCATGTGACGTGATCCGAAAACACGTTTTTAAACGACGTTCACTTTCGAAAAACACAAGTTAAAAACGGTAATTAATTATAAATTGCACTATAGATTGGAGCATATAAAAATTAGATTTTTAGCCATTTATAATAATTTAAGCGACCGTGCTAGAACCAAGGGATCCGGGGGTTCCTAATACCTTCCCTCGGGTCAACAGAATTCCTTACACAGAATTTCTAGTTCGTAGACTCCAATTGGGAAGTCGATAATTTTTCTCGATTTGGGATTTAAATTAAACCGGTGACTTAGGACACCAAAAGCCAATCCTATCCCAAGTGGCAACTCCAATAATAAATAAATAATCCCAATTCGAATAATGTCACTTTAAATGGAAAAAATCCCTTATACATTTATCCTTCGGGCTAGTTGTGTAAAAAAGAAGGTGTGACAGCTCTGGCGACTCTGCTGGGGAATCCGAACCCAGAACTTCGATTCAGGGTTCAAGAATTCGAGCTTAGTACAATTGTTATATTTGGCTTTATTTGATTTTTCTACATGTTCCGTGCTATATGTGCTAAATGTTTTACCGCTTTGATATATTTAAATTGTATATATAAATTGTCGCGAATCCCTTCCTCTCTCTGAGTCTTCTACATCATGGAGAAGGGTGCACTTCGTGTAGATTCTCTTCTGTTTAGAGTCTTTCCCAAATTAGAACGAGGTTTGGATAAGTTGCTAAGCCGGCGGAGCTTCTGTATCCCCGGTACGCTACCTCCCCCTCGACTCGAGTTGTCCGCTCGGGTAAGCCAGGTCTAGAACAATAAACCTAGGGTTTAATTCTAGAAGAACAAAAACTCATTCCGGATCCCTAGTAGGACGCTTGTTTGCATCATGTGCATTTGACTTAGGAGACTCAACACAGGGGTTGGGTCCGTCTAGGACAGGTGACCTGAAACGAATTGACCATCCTGGTGCATCTTACGTGCTACTTGTACATTTATTTGCTCGGCTTTTCATGTTGACCGACTTGTATATGATGAGAGAAAATTGAAAACAAATAAGAAGTGTTAGGCCTAAGTGAGAGTGACCATTTGTTTTGAAAAACTCAATAGTACCGAAATGCTGCCGGATTTTTGAAAAAATAGAAAAAAAGAGAGAAAATATTAGAAAAAAAATATAGAAAGAAAATTGTTGTTCAAAAATAGTTTTAATTTTGGAATCTCTGACCGAACTACGCTGGTTTGATACTCACCGGATGTGAGATACGTAGGCAACCCTCATCCGGTCCAACCACTCTTTTCCAAAAAATAGCCAAAAAATATCAAAATTTTTATTTTTATTTTTAATAAAGTCTGGTGCTGCCATTCTTGTTAAAATAAGCCGAATGTCCCTAAAAGGGCACCAGAAGGCTATTTTTGCAAGAACAGCCACCCTGAGTCATTTTTAAATGGTTTGCGGGCACAACCTTAAAATCTTCCCCTCAGAAGTGCTGAAAGGCCGTATTCGCAAAACCAAATCCTTGTTTTGATTAAATAAAGAATTTTGCAAAAATAGCCAGTTTGTAAAAAATAAGTCATTAAAATTCCATTTTTTTAAAATAAACGTGCAGGATGACTTCAAGTAACATCGAGACCTTCTCAGTCCTGAGTGAGATCCCCTTGAAACTTCACATGTAGTGGCATGATCTAGGAAAAGGAAGAAAAGATACCGTGGTTAAAATTTTGGGCGGTCTAGTTGATCTACTAAACATCAAACCGAGGAAAGATATCATTGAGGCACTAATACCATTTTGGGACCTGACCCGTAACGTATTCCGATTTTCAGACTTTGAACTCACACCTATATTAGAGGAGATCGCGGGATATGCGGGTCTCAACGGGAACTTGCGAGGAAGATACCCACTGGCACTACGACCAGTAACCCTTCATAGGTTCTTGGATTTGTTGAACATTAGCCGGGATATTCAGGACTCGCATCTGGCAGAAGGGTGTTGTACATTGCATTTTCTATATCACCGGTATGGTAACCCAAAAGGTTTCGAGGAGCTCAACACCGGCTTGACACATGCCGGAAATAAAGACAAATGGGAGGCTCGACGGGGATTAGCCTTTATGGTGGCCTTTCTGGGAGTGGTGGTTTGTCCGAGAAAAGATGGTCATATAGACCTCGGCCTAGTAGGGATGCTAGATATTGCCATGAAAAAACCTACCAGCACAGTGGTGCCTTTGATTGTATCAAAAATGTACCGAGCTCTGACCAAATGTCGCGAAGGCGAGAAATTCTTTCAAGGTTGCAATTTGCTCTTACAGTTGTGGATGCAAGAACACCTTTCTCAACGCACATGCTATATGAACTACGCTTTAACCGAATTGAGTTGTATTGCGGAATTTGGAACCCGGGTGACAAGTATTGAGTTCCCTGAAAGTACTGAGGCCTGGTCATCATGCTTAAGATCCTTGAGCGCAGATAAAGTCAAATGTGCTTATGGTTGGCTTCCCGCTACTGAAGCTATATATACGTCAACAGAGGTCGTTTATATTCTTTTGATGGGTATCCGAAGCATACAGCCTTATGCTCCTTACCGGGTTTTGCGACAAATTGGAAGATTCCAAATAGTGGATAATGATGAAGACCTGAGTGAGCAAGTCATTGAGTTGGGCCCGAAGGCTGCATTTCCCTGAAAGTACCTGACATGGTTTGTCAAAAGATTTCAAATCCCAGAACAACCCACTAAAAGACCGTACGTGCAGCAGTTTACGGATGGGGTCCAAATTCAATGGGATTGGCAAGCAAATGAGAAGGAGTACCGAACTAAAATAGGACGGTTAGAGCAACAGGTTCGGGACCTCCAATTCGACAAAAGTGTATAGGCTGCAGCCGACGAGGGTGATAAAAAGAAATTAGCTCAGGAGAATGAAGCGCTCAAAGCCCAAATTAAACAAATGAAAATAGATGTCCGGAATCAATAATTAAGTCTATCTGATGAGAGATTAATCAAAGGGTTAAGGAAACAAATTTTGGACTGCCAAGAAGAACTAGAAAAATCCGAGGGAAACATGGCAAGACATCGGGCGCAGTGGGCCAAAAAGACTGAGGAGAGAGCCCAGTTTGTGCAGAAAATGAGAAGAAACTACGAGGGGACCATCGCCAAGATAAAGGAAAAAATGAATACTATGGAAGAAAAAATAGACCAGCGGGATAAAGAATTCCGAGTCGAGATGAACCAGTGCCATAGGTTAATTACAGAGATGGAAAAGGAAATTAAAGTGCTA
>MU746474.1:117002-148423 GCA_026770625.1 Nicotiana glauca
ACCATTGGTGAAATTGATTTGATACTGACCATAGGCCCGGTGGATTTTGAGGTCACCTTCCAAGTCCTGGACATGGATACATCTTACAATCTTCTTCTGGGAAGGCCTTGGATCCATGCCGCAGGAGCTGTGCCAGGGCGACCTCTCTTCTTGTATCTGACGGTGTTGGAAAATTCTTTTGGTTGCATTCTGGGGCAACATGATATAACCGGCAAGAAACAGCAGGCAATTTACTATCTGAGTAACAAGTTCACTATCTACGAGGTCAAGTATACTTTGTTAGAAAGAACATGCTGTGCTCTGACGTGGGTTGCTCAGAAGTTGAGACACTATTTGCAAGCCCACACTACCTACCTCATAATCAGGTTGGATCCTTTGAAGTACATATTCCAGAAACCGATGCCCACTAGGAGACTGGAAAAATGGAAAAACTTGCTCACTGAATTCGATATAATCTATGTTACTCGCATGGCAATGAAAGCCCAGGCATTAGCAGATCATTTAGAAGAAAACTCGGTTGATGAGGAGTACCAACCATTGAATATGTACTTCCCAGATGAAGAAGTTAATTCAGTAGAACCAATCTCTGAAAACACTCGTTCTTGAAAATGTTCTTTGACGGAGCGGTAAACGCAAGAGGTGTAGGCATTGGAGCAATCTTGATATCACCTAATGGTCAGCACTATCCAACTACAACTAGACTCCGATTCTTCTGCACAAATAAAACAGCTGAATATGAAGCCTGCATCATGGGCATGAATATGGCAATCGATCGGGAGGTAGAAGACTTATTGATCATGGGGGACTCCTATTTGATTATCCGGCAAGCACAAAGGGAGTGGGAGACTCGAGACATTAAGCTCATCCCGTACCGGCAACACGTGGAGGATCTCACTAAACGTTTCAAGTCAATAGAGTTCATGTACATTCCTCGATGCCACAATGAACTAGCTGACGCACCCGCCACTTTAGCTTCAATACTGTCTTACCCAGGCAATGCTCATATTGATCCCCTGGACATTCAAATCAAATAAATGCACGGTTATTGTAATGCGATTGAGGTGAAACCCAACATTCAGCCTTGGTATCATGATATCAAAAGATTTCTGAAAACACAAGAGTACCCCGAGCAAGCCATTGGGGACCAGAAGAGAACCATTAGACGACATGCAGTTGGTTTCTTTTTAAGTGGTGATGTTTTGTATAAAAGGACTCCGTACCTCAACTTTCTAAGATGCGTTGATGCCGAAGAAGATGGAAGAATTATGCATGAGGTACACGCAGGGGTGTGTGGACCCCATATGAACGTATATGTTTTGGCAAAGAAAATCTTGCGAGCAGGATATTATTGGATAACCATGGAGAAGGATTGCTTCAGCTGCGTTCGAAAGTGTCATCAATGCCAGGTGCACGGTGATTCGATTCATGCACCTCCAACAGAGCTTCATCCGATGTCAGCACCTTGGCCGTTTGTTGCCTGGGGTATAGACGTCATTGAGCCAATCGAGCCAAAAGCGTCAAATGGGCATAGATTCATATTGGTTGCAATTGATTACTTCACAAAATGGGTTGAGGCCATCACTCTCAAGGCGGTCACCAAGAAAGTTGTGGTAGAATTTGTACATTCCAATCTCATTTTCGTTTTGGTATTCCTGCAACTATCATTACCGATAATGCGGCGAACTTGAATAGTCGTTTGATGGGAGAGGTATGTGAACAATTCAAGATAACGCACAGAAACTCTACCCCTTATCGGCCAAAAGCCAATGGTGCCGTCGAAGCAGCAAATAAAAACATTAAGAAGATTTTGAGAAAGATGATTCAAAACTCCAGGAAATGGCATGAAAAGCTGTCTTTTGCGTTACTCGGACATCGCACCACAGTGCGTACATCAATAGGAGCCACCCCATACTTGTTGGTTTACGGAACCGAAGCAGCCATACCTGCAGAAGTAGAAATCCCTTCGCTTCGTATAATCGTTGAAGCAGAAATCGAAGATAGTGAATGGGTTAAAACCCAGCTAGAGCAGTTGTCACTAATCGATGAAAAACGGATGATCGTAGTGTGCCACGGGCAGTTGTACCAACAAAGAATGGCCCACGCATATAACAAGAAAGTACGTCCTAGGAACGTTGAAGTGGGACAGCTTGTGCTCAGACGCATTCTCCCTCATCACCAAGAAGAAAAAGGAATGTTTGCTCCCAATTGGAAAGGTCCATACATAATCCGAAAGATTTTTCCAAAAGGAGCAGTGTATCTAGGAGACATTGAAGGAAACGATCCTGAAACAACAGTCAATGCGGATGCGGTAAAAAGGTACTATGTCTAGACCTCCTGGGGTGATGAGTTTTGTGCATTGAGATGACGAAGGCTTTCCTTTCCGCTACCCCAAACATTATCAATCCTTCGCAAACCCTTTGAGTCAGTTCCGTTTTCTTGATTACCCCCTTTGGAACCCGAAAGTACAACAAAAAAAAAGAAAGAAAAGAAAAACAAAAAAAACAAAAACAAAAACAAAAATCATCTGCCTGAACTACATTTGACTTGATCCCGAAAGGGTACGTAGGCAGCCTCTTCCTAAGGTTCAGTCACACCAAAACAAAAATCCTAATTGCCCCAAAAATTGAAACTGGGGCAGATGATATAATGATTCGGCCACGAGACCGCCGAAATGGTTCCAAAGTTGTAGTTCCACCCAAAATCCTTTTACCCCAAAGACCTTGTCCAAGTCCTTCCGATCGATTGGCAAAAGTAGGGGAGTAAAAAACGTCATTATTGGAATCAGATACAATTCAAATTGAGAGAAATAAAATGAAAGAGTCTTATCAGTGAAAACCTTCGGGCTCCATAAGGCGATAGTGAGTAGAGAAAATGAAAATGAGAGAGTCCGCTTAGTGAAAACTCGCAAAGAGCACTATCGGGCGACGGTGAGAAGAGAAATGAGAGAGGTCGATTGGCGAAAACCCGCAAAGGGCGCTATCGGCCGAAAAGAAGACATCTCATCACTAAAAGAGTCTTGGAAAGGTTCCCTGGTTTTGAAATGCGGATCAATGGGTTCATGAGAAGCAGGAAAGTTTATGTGGGTCGGGCGTCCAGTCCAAGAAGCATGTCATGTTCATTTGAAGCCAGCATGCACACCCTAGATAAGTCCTTCTTTTCCCCCGAAAGGGACGCTTCTCTTTAAACTTATTCACTTACCTTTTGTATATTTCTTCCTTGAATCCCTTTCTGTTTAACACTGACTCCGAAATTACTACAAAGAAAGGTGGCAGGATTGGTTCCATCAGGCTCCGCCTGGTCAGAGTCGAAGAAAATACCCAGCCTTAGCGAGTGCGTCGGGCCAATTCTAACTGACCATAATGGTTCATTGCCTCCAAAGTAAAGACATTGGAAAAGAAAGAAAATCAAAGCAAAGGCAGAATAAAGTGAAAAGGCCAGAGCCCACACGGGCGAGTCATGATGAAACCCTAAAAGTGGAACCCAATCGGTTTGAAATGAGATTCACCTCGAGGCCAACAAACAGCAAAATTCTCAAGGGAAATGAGGCCGGGATCAAGCGATTATGATGATCAAGGCCACAAAACCAACCACCGTTTCAAACTAACAAACTATTCTTTGTTGAAAACAGGTGCAATCAAAGCAACCATGCAAGAATGTAGGTGAAATCCAAAAGAGATGAAATGCGCAAGCACTAAAATAACTTTATAGCAAGGAACCGAACAAAAGGAAGTTCTCCCCCGAATTCTTTCATGCTTTTACTAAATAGAATGGGAAAACATATAAAACAAGAGAAAAAGAAGAAGAATAAAGAAATGAAAATGAAAACCCCAAAAGAAAAACAAATCATGGTAGCATTGGACCCATGCCTTAACCATCTCGACATAACCCGAGGACCTCCATGGCATAACGCTAGGAGCTTTTTCTTTCCAAATCCCGGCATAACCCGTGGACCTCCAGGGCATAACCCTAGGAGCCTTTTCTTTCCAAATCCCGGCATAACCCGAGGATCTCCCTGGCATAACCCAAGGACTATTTTTCTTTTATCCCGGCACAACCCGTGGACCTCCTTGGCATAACCCTAGGAGCTTTCCAAATCCCGGCATAACCCGAGGATCTCCCTGGCATAACCTAAGGACCATTTTTCTTTTATCCCGGCATAACCCGTGGACCTCCCTGGCATAACCCTAGGAGCTTTCCAAATCCCGGCATAACCCGAGGATCTCCCTGGCATAACTCTAGGATCTTTCGAAATCCCGGCATAACCCGAGGATCTCCCTGGCATAACCCAAGGACCATTTTTCTTTTATCCCGGCATAACCCGCGGACCTCCCTGGCATAACCATAGGAGCCTTTTCTTTCCAAATCCCGGCATAACCCGAGGATCTCCCTGGCATAACCCAAGGACCATTTTTCTTTTATCCCGGCATAACCCGTGGACCTCCATGGCATAACCGTAGGAGTTTCCAAATCCCGGCATAAACCGAGGTTCTCCCTGGCATAACCCAAGGACCATTTTTCTTTGATCTCGGCATAACCCGTGGACCTCCCTGCAATAACCCTAGGAGCCTTTTCTTTCCAAATCACGGCATAACCCGAGGATCTCCCTAGCATAACCCACGGACCATTTTTCTTTTATCCCGGCATAACCCGTGGACCTCTCGGGAATAAGCCTAGGAGCCTTTTCTTTTCAAATTCCGGCATAACCCGAGGATCTCCCTGGCATAACCCGAGGACCATTTTCTTTTATCCCAGCATAACTCGTGGACCTCCCTGGCATAACCCAAGGAGTTGTTTCTTCCCAAGTCTCGGTATAACCCGAGACCTTTTTCTTTTTTCGGCATAACCCGGTCATCTTCTAGCATAACCTGGATTCCTTTATAGAGAGACACAATCCTGATTTAATTGCTTAGATATGTGTCACAACTAACTCACGAAATTTTCCTAGTGAAAACTGGGGCAAAACATTTCATTCGTTTATTTGTTTTGGTACCTTAAGCAGGTTGATCTCAAGACACAAGGTGTGAGATGAACAATGGAATAAATCTCAATTCAAAATCAATAAAAGAAGAAAAGAACAAAATAAATGAATTCAAACGTGAAGCAAGTAAGGGTGTGGATTGCTCAAAACCTGATTGAAGTCACAAGCTCCGCTGATCCTGTTTTGACCCAATGCTGCATGAAGAAGTAAACACCTACAACTTGCGAACATCAAGATTCAGATCGAAGTCCACAACAACATCAGCTAAGACTCAAGATCAAGTTTCAAGAGAATTATAGATAGGAATCTTGTAACTCATAGTTGATAGGCATAGTAGCTTAGCTTTGATTTTCCTTTTGGTGTAATAAGGAGGTCAGCAAGCAGTAGCAGCATCAACAGCAGTGAAATTACAGCTCCCGGTAGTCCCAGCTACCAAACCTTCCCCAACTACACTAACCTGATTCTTGTTTAGCCCGGGATCTGTAAGCAGCCTATGAAGCAGGGTGCGGTCAGCTCTTTCAAAAATGCTTCACACGGAATATGCGAACGGGCAAAAATTGCTTGTTTTCGCTCACTTGTCTTGGCACGAGAACTCTTCGAGTTTCCGGGCAAAGAGGGGCAGCTGTGAGCACGCAATTTTTTCCCTAAACAAATTATTCCCAAAAATTCCAAATAAAATGATTTTTTTATTATTTTACAATTTTTTGAGAATTTTGTGTTAATTGTTGCATTGCTCTTTGTGCATGATCATTCATAAGAAAATACAAAAATATGAATTTGCATTTAGAGATTTAACTTCATATTTAGTATTAATTAGTATTAATAGGAAGAAAATAACAAAATAGTTCACTTTTTGCATTTTATTTGTTTTAATTGTGAATTCGTCATGAAATAGTTTTTAGTCAATTTTAGGAATTAATTAGTTTAGCTTAGAAATATATTAGGACTTTATTTTATTTTTTGCAAAATCAGAAAAATAATAAAAAATATATATACAAAATGTAAAATAGATAAAAGATAAAAGAAAACAAATTAAAAAGGAGTGATCTTAACAAAAGAACAAATTGGGCCAATTTTATTCGAATTTTCCTGGCCCAATTCATTTATACCCGTCCAGTCCGTTTTAATTCTCACCCGGTCCAGCCCCTTATATGCAAAACGACGTTGTTTTGATGTAGTTTAATCTGGACCTTGAGTTCACCTTCATCCAACGTCCCCTACTAATTCGCACTTAGACAAAACGACGCCGTTTAGGCGAAGATCAATCTGGACCATTAATCCCCTAAATCTTACGGCCAATATTGATTCCTATAGTTTTAATATAACTGTCTCAAAAAATAATTAAACCCCAGACCAAACGTTACCCTCCTAGTACCTCCTCCCTGCCTGTAACACCCCACCATGTCTCCGCCACCCTCCGCCGTCCGCCGTCGGCCGGAAATCGCCTCTGCCGGCGGCGATGCTCCAAATCACCCCAAATTAACACCCCTGAACCTTCTCCACCTCCTCTTTCCAAATCCACCCATGGTTCCCTTCAAATCCCCACTGAAATCTTCAAATATCAAATCAAAAAATCGGACCAAATGCATGTTCATCCAAATCACCTGAAAATCATACCATAGCATCCTCTCCGTTCACCCACAACGAATCTGATGCATGTTCCTTTCATATCCCTGTGAAATCTTTCGAATATCAATTCGAAAATCAAAACCCTAGCCACCGCCTTTGTATTCTGACTGCGGCGCCACCTCCAAATCTAACCAAATTTACACCATAGATTCTCCTTCGTTTCCCCATTTCAACCGTGCACCTAGTTTCCTTCGAATCAAACGCCACTTTCTCAAATATCCATTTAAATTTTCTGGCCAAAGAACCCTAATTAAAATCTTTGTAATTTCAGACCGTAAAATTCCTAATCATGTGTTTTCTTTTGAAATCACACGATTAGGGATGTTACGCATCAGGAATCTTTGGAAGATTCAAACATTAAATGCCTGGCCGGAGTTTGCTTTATTAGTAAGTATTCTTTACTCCTTTGATTTTAATTCCATTAGTATAGTTTAATTGTTCCTTTTCTTCTTTTCATTCGATTGACTCTGGTTTTTATGTTGATGCGTTGGTTTAACATGATTTTGATTATGTTGTATTAGTTTTGATTTCATAATTCATCTTAGTTAGTTAATAATAGGATTTAGTTCAATTGTATCAATTATTAGTAGATGTGCCTTTGTTTCTTCTGATTTGGTTCAGTGTTAATGTTAGTTTAAACTCACTTCTGATTGATCCTTTCTTTAATTTAGTCTTGTGCTTAATTTTTCCTTTTGTTTGTTATTTTATTTCGTTTTGATTCTAGTCTGATTAATAGTAGGATTTTGGGATTGACTCTATTTTGATCTTCGATTCAATACTTGATGTGTTCTGACTCGGTTAAGTTTGGATATTAACTTCAATCTCTATTTTGGTAGTTTGTAGTCAACTTTGTTTGGGTTTAACTAATCTTAATTTGTTGTTAGTTAACCAAAATTGCCTTTAGTTCATTAGTTAGTCTTAGTGAATTTAGGTTTAGTTTAAGCTGACTTGATATAGCTGATAGGCTAGTTAATAATTTCAGGGGAGAGTAAGGGTATTTTGGGCATTGAAAATGGCCCAGTTTGTTAAGGGTAGTAATTTCAAGACCCAATCAAGGGTATTATAGGAATTTCATAGCTAAAAGAATACCCTAGGGCCTTCTAGAAGGGGGCCTTAGTGTAAGTTTTCTGCATTTTTATGCAGTAACTTGGGTAACAAGTCATACATTTAGGGTATAATAGTCAAATTATGAAATAAAAATGGGGAAAAATAGGAGAATGCTTCCAGAATATTCTGCCCCATTTCTTACCTATAAAGACACATCTAATGCCTTCTTTTACAAGTTAGACACCCCTGAAATTTCTAGAGATCCCTGCCAAAAAAAAATCCCTCTCAAAGCCATTTTTAGTCTTCAGATTAGCATTTGAAATTAAAATATACAAAAATACAAAAAAAATCAGAAAACAGAAAAACCAAAAAAAAAAATGCTAATGTTCCATTGAAATTAGAGACTGATTTCAGTTTCTATTCGTCAATTCACATTCTGTAGTTACTATTGCTACCTGTTGAAGTGTAGAAACTCATTTCAAGTGCAATTGAATCAAATTAAGTGGGTACTTGGCTAGGCTATGCCCCAGTGAAGTTTCATAAGGGTTTAAAGTTCAGATTTGAATTAGATTAGTGGTTTGCTGGGTTGTCTATGCATTGGTGTTCATTTCTAGTTGGTTTGTTGCTGTGTTAAAGTGGATCTGCTAGATGCCATTTGATTTTGAACTTTTTCTGGGCTGCTGAACTCGTTTTTGGGCTGCTGTTTACTGCTATTTGGCTATCTCTGTTGCTGACCATCTCCTTCTCTTTTGTTTCATTGCAACTCCAGGTACATACTTCTGAATTCACATTGGTGTAGCTTTGAATTGGACTGAAATGAAAAGCATTCCTCAGATCTGTGCTCATTTGGATCCTCATGTAGTTATAATTAAATAGATGCTAGTGAGTGTGTAGTTAACTAGCATTAGTTTATTTGGTTTGTATTACATGATCAATAGACCAAGGATTGTATAACTGGGACTGCTCCTAAATTGATTTGGACTATTTTGGGACTGTTTGTATATAATTTAGACTGCCGTCTACATTAATCATTACTATTAATGTTAGTATAAGTTAAGGTCAAGTCTTCATGTGGAGTTAATAATTGAGAGTGTCCAAGTAGTTTACTATGTTCCTAGTTTTAAGAGACTTCTCATCTACTGTTGCAATTAAATAAAGGTGGATATATAGGTTAATCTTGAAAATCGGGCCCCATGTATGATTAGGCTTTGGGCTAATTCCCTGAAGCCCAATATAGGCCCCCTTAGCAAACTATTGTGGCCATAGACCTGGGCCAATTTCTCAAGGCCCAAAAAATTGCTAGAAGTCAAAAGGCACTTTTTCAAATCACCCTAGGAATAGAGGGAATTAATTCACAAATATAAAATCGGGTTTCGAATTAGGTAGCAGGTTCAAGCAAAAAGGGTCTTCCCTTTTGTTTGAATTTGGACTTGAATTCGAGGCCCAAATTTATAAATGTAAGTTAATTGGCCTTTTAGAGACAAATAATAAATAGAAAAGCTTAGCTTGCTTTAGGTTGACCTTCTAATAATAAAATCAGACGAGCCTCGCCAAACTAAATACAAATTGCGGGTCCCTCATTAATTACTTAATTAAAATACATAGAACTCGGGACAGGCCGTTTAGCAAATTTCACGGCCTTCCAAAAAGTTAAAAAGACGTTAGTCACTTTCGGTGCGTTTTTAATAATCTTACCTTCATAAATACGGGTGTGCATTTCATGCAACCCAAATCCAAATCCAAAAATGTTGGATAAGACTGTGTCGAGGATCTAGGTGCATTTCATTTGACGTGATCCGAAAACACGTTTTTAAACGACGTTCACTTTCATAAAAACAAGTTAAAAACGGTAATTAATTATTTATTGCACTATAGATTGGAGTATATAAAAATTAGATTTTTAGTAATTTGTAATAATTTAAGCGAACGTCCTAGAACCACGGGATCCGGAGGTGCCTAACACCTTCCCTCGGGTCAATAGAATTCCTTACACAGAATTTCTGGTTCGCAGACTCCAATTGGAAAGTCAACAATTTTCCTCGATTTGTGATTTAAATTAAACCGGGGACTTGGGAAACGAAAATCCAATCCTATCCCAAGTGGCGACTCTAATAATAAATAAATAATCCCAATTCGAATAATGTCACTTTAAATAGAAAAACTCCCTTATACATTTATCCTTCGGGGTAGTTGTGTAAAAAAGAAGGTGTGACAGTACTAATGTTGTAATAACTATTGCGATGGTTATTGAAAAGGGATGGGGATGAATGCATGCAAAGGTTAATCATGTCTATAGGTCATTTACTTACTTCTGCAGTTTTACGTTAGAAATCATGTATATAGATTATTTACTCATGCGTCTTAGAAATCATGCCTCCAACTTCTGCATATATATTAGGCAAACATTATAGGCTCGATAGTAATGAACTTCATTCTAGATACCATGCCTATATGACTCTTGCATTTATGTAACTACCCAAAACCAATGACGCTTAGACATCATGCTGATAGGAATAACCAATCGAATCAGTCGCCTATTTTATCTACACATTTAAAAAAAACCAGCTTAAAGCCATTTAAAAACCTGCATATCATCTTTGTTTATAAAACCAGTAATCCTCATCATAAAATCAGTGCGCTTTGTTAGATATCATGGATATATAGGTCTCACTTAGGCCAACTAATAGGTTATTAATTGCGTCAATTCCGATAAACTATATCCAAACAAGGCTAATTCGAACTCCTCGTATAAAAAATATGTAATGACTCAGCCCACCCTACGCCTTATTTAATTAAGACTATAACCAGTATTTGAAGTCATGTTATGTATTGGCCTTTGAGTGAGAAGGCCTATTTGAGCCTTAACTGTTGTTTGCTTCTTCCCTACTTGATTACGTGTTTTGTTTGTCGCATAGATTTTCACGTTTTTCAAACTTCTGAAAAGCCCCAATTCCCTTCCTTTTTAGGATTAGTAGTCCCAAATGCCTCGGGGACTAATAGGATCGGGACGGGTAATAACATGCAATAAGTAACGATATTATTCTGCGCTTTAATACCTTAACGGGGTGGAAAATGGTAGACATGGATATGATGATCACGCAATAACATCATGTGTACAATTGGTTACTAGGTGTTGCGTAGATGATCCATGTATTTTACAAACCTAGGACCCTCTTTTCCCTTATGTAATTTCGTTATTATCACTTTTTCAGTTCTTTAAAATTCTACTTTTCATTTCAGTCATTAAAATACCTCCTTAATTTTCCACATTGTTCTTTTCCTGTAAAAAAAATTCTGTTCACTCACTTCTTTATTTGATTATTTATATTCATTACTTGATCCCATTTTTCTGTATTTAGACATTCCTTTTAAATAACTAGGAAATCACATATTCATAACTTCAACATGTTTAGTAACCTTTATACATACCTACTTGCAATCTTTATGTGAAATTGACTTGTATGCTTACTTGCTTTAAAGTCACAATTGTATCATGGACGGGAACCACACTAGTGGATCTTGGGGGTGCCTAACACCTTCCCCCCGGAATAATTTAAAGCCCTTACCCGACTCTCTAGTTCTTCCTTTCTTTTAATTCCTTAGTGTCCTAATGCACTTAATCATTAGGTGGCGACTCTTCTAAATCTCAAACCCAAATTCCCAAAAGGAATAGAGTTGTCCTCCCAAATGTCGCAAACCCGATTTCGCCTTTAGAAGAAAAGGGCGTCGACAAAGGGTTTTCTAAAATATTAATATTGGAGTTGGTGTTGGTGGTGCTACCGGCAATTGATTAGTGAAAGCCTCAAGACCTTTGCTGGCCTATTGAGCGATTAACTTTTGCAAAGCTTAGTTCATTGCCTCCTCATTTTCCAATTGTTCTTTTCACTTTGATTAAGATCCATCAGGAGTTCCTTCTCGAGAACGTCGAGGAGAGTTTCATGGGGAAGGGATTGGGATTCGATCATCTTGTGGATTCTCATGGAGTTGATGGTCTCTTTGATTGTTGTCATTGACATTTGACATGATTGCTTTGACAAAAATGTTGGTTTAAGAAAGAGTAGATTATAAGATACTCGGTAACAGAATCAATTTGTTTAACAAAAAAATGGGGTTTTGGTCAAAGCTTATTTTTAGAAGAACTCGGGTTACTGATAATCAAATAGAAATAGAAATAATTGATGTAAAAAATAGCTGAGTAGAAAGCAAAATAAATCAGTATATTCCAATAGTATTTCGTGTCCTTACAAATGTTCAGTGCTCACCTTTGATAGCTATTTCTAAATAGTACATTTTTTCCTTTCATAATGGAGTGATTATGGACTATTAATGGCATTTAATGTAACATTATAATTGGTATTCATAATTGTTTCAATACAGATTCCATAACATTTTCCGTAATTAATGCCTATGAATTACCAATAAGACGTATCTATACATCTTTTGTTGCTTAGGTTCATTCTTCTGACGCGACTTTCGAATATTAAGAGGTTCGAGCACCTATCCTTTCTGATTTTTTTGGATCTCTGTCCGTGCCTGTTGAAGCTCGTACCTCTTCAACTATTCTTTGTCAACTGTCATCCTTTGATCAGTCCATGTATCTTGACATGTTACCTTATAATTAATTCTATACATGAACTTAATTTTCCCAATACAATTAGAAAGATATTGTTTCTTTTTTTTTTCGAATTAGAAGGTTCAAATAGCAAAGCACAGAGTATATATAATACATGTCATACCGTTCATCCAACAGGATCGCAGTAAAAAAGTAACTAATACGGGAAAAAAACATTTATTTTTTATTGAAATTAAAGCAAATGTATCTCGACCAGATGTCCATCTCCTTTCACAATGTATTAGAGCTATCTTTTGTATATTTTTTGTTTTTTACGTTGTACTTAGAAATTTTTTAGTCCATTAGTGAATCTAATGGTTAATGACGCAGGCAGAAGGATGATAAAGATAAATAATGGTGCACAACAAAAATATATAAGGTCTTCAAAAGAGGTTCTAGTTTTTTTTTATAATGTAACGAGTCGGCCGGTTGTTTTGAGATCTAGCGTATCGTTCGACAGTTTTAGGCCTTGACTAACTTGACTTCATGTTCTATAACTTGTACGTGTGCTCAGAATTCAATTTCGGAAAGTTCAGAGTTGAGTCAGAAAGAAAATTCTTGGTTCGGAAGCTTTATGTTGGAAGAGTTGATCAAGGTTTATCTTTTGAGTAAACTACTTTGGAATCGAGATTTCTAGTTTCCAGTGGGTTCGTAAAATGATTTTGGACTTGAGCGTATGTTCGGGTTGAGTATCGGGTGGTCCGGGAGCATTTCGGCACTTATTATTATGGAAAGTTGGCATTTTGAAAGTTTAAGAGTCTCCTAAGTCTGATTTGAAGTGGACCTTGATGTTATAGATTTCCATTTGCATTTACGAGCCTTGGAATAGGTTTGTATTGTGATTCTTGAGTTGTGCATAAAGTTTGGCGTCATTCCGAGATGTTTAAGTATGATGCAGACGCGTTTGTCAATGTTTAAAGGTTTGAAAGATAAAATAAGGATCTTGATCGTTTATTCATTGCTTAAATTTTATTTGTTGTGATTTGAGGCCTTGACAATGTTTGTGCACTATTTTGGGATTGATTGGTGTGTTTGAACGGGCTCCCGGGTGCCATGGGTGTGATTCGGGGTAGTTTTAGACCAAGTTTAGGTTCTCTGATACTGCTGGTGTTCTGGTGTGCTTGTGTGCTTCACGATCACAATGGTGGTCCTTTGATCGTAAAGAAGACTGATCAAGGGCCCCTATTTTTCTCTTCGCAAACACAAGGAGGTTCACCCAAACACAGAGAAGGACCTGGATGTACATCGCGAACGCGTAGGCTTGATCATGAACACGAAGAACGCAGGGAGGGGGGATGGCTGTGAGGTAGAAGGCCTGCGTGAACGCGAGGTGAGGAACGTGAACACGAAGGGCAGAGTCAGCTGGGCATCGTGAAAGTTTTTAAGAGGTTGCAAATGTATAGTATAGCTGGGTAGCTGTGAGGAGTTCGCCTTCACGATCACGAGGATTTTTCCGCGATCACGAAGAAGAGCGGGCTATGGTAGATTTGATTTAATACGTGATTTGGCTCATATTCTTTCATTTTCACTTAGTTAGGAAATTTTTGAAACTATTAGAGAGGTGATTTTCATCATCTATCATGAGATAAGTTATTCCACTTATTCTAAGCTATATACATGAGTTGTACATGGACATTTACATAGAAAATTTGTAGAAATCATGGGATTTCAAAGAAACCTTGAATTTGATATTATTGTTTGACAGCGAAATTGGACTTGAGATTAAGAATAAATTATATATTTAAGTTCATGCCTTTATGGGTTACGTTTATCTTCGAAATTACTTAAAATTCGGTCGCATGGGTCTGATGGTTGACTTTGTTGATTTTTGATGCGTAGTTGAGAACTTATTATAAATTAATTAATTATGAGTGTTGGATTATATTTTTATTACTTTTCATGATAGTTTGACTAGTTTAGGATCGACGGGTATTGGTTGAGGTGCTAGAGAGATGTTAGAACAATTTGTGTTACTTCAGAGCAAGGCAAGTCTCCTGTCTAACCTTGTGAGGCGGAATTTACTTTGCAAGTATTATAATTATTACATGCTATAAGTTATGGGAGCTACGCATATGTGACGCGACGATTGTCCATGTGTATGCTAGATTCACGCCATGCTTTAATTGTACTAATTGAGTTATTCTTTCCTGTTTAATTACTTTGATTTGCATTATGACATGAGACTAGACTCACTGTTTTAGATATTTGAAAATTTACTTGATTAGCTATTAAGATTATACTCCTCTTTTGGATTTCGCCCGCGTTATGCATACTCTTCAGAAAGTTTTTCTTGAAATCCATAACTCACACATATATTCGTGAGTGGAATCATAGATCCGTAAAAGTTTCACACTCTTATGGGATTGGAAAATTTACCTCGACAGAATATTATAACACACTCTTATGGGATCGGGCCATTCGCCTCTGCAGAATATTGTAACACACTCTTATGGGATCAGGTTGTTCACCTCGATAGGATATCGCAACACACTCTTATGGGATCGGAACGTGAGCCTCAGCAGTATCACGTATAATAATCTTACAAGATCAGGTCGTTTACCTCGGTAGGATTATGTATCACACTCTTATATGATCGGGCAGTTTGCCTCGGCAGTTCTATGAAACACTCTTATGGGATCGGGCTGCTTGCCTCGATAGAATCGTGCAAAATTCTTGATAAGGAGTCCTCGTACTCATGCGTTTCCTTACTTGAAATGTGATCGTTGGTTTGATATTGACTATTACATATTCCATGTGAAGATGTATCCGATAATTGAGGACTTTTGTGTTCATTGTTCAGCTATAGACCGTATCATTTGCATATATTTGTACTCTTTGTTTATGTAGAATGTTTCATACTTGTCAATTTTGTTATATTTGATTTATTGGACCACTAGTAATTGTCAATATCGACCCCTTGTCACTATCTTTTCGGGGTTAGGTTAGTTCCTTACTAGGTACGCATTGATTTACGTACTCATGCTCCACGTCTGCGCTAAATGTGCAGGATCTGTAAGCTTCATTTTGCGGTCATTTGGATGCACATGTGCCAAAGGTACTTTATGGTGAGTTGAATTCCATGATACGATTCATAGCATATGGAGTTTCCATCATAATTATCTTCTTTATCCTGTCTATATTTTATTCCAAAAAGATGTTGTATTGTAAATGTTCTTCTAGTAGATGCTCATGCACGTGTGACACTAGATTTTGGGGTGTTCTAGAATTTGTTTAATGTTTGCATTACATTGATACATTGTTACTTTATATTGTAATTAAATTGTACTTATCTACCATTTTTAATGCATTTATCTCTTTATCAAATAAGATTCATGATTTCAAGAATAATAAAATGAATAATTAAGTTGATAGTTCATTGTTAGCTTGCCTAATGGTGACGCTAGGCGCCATCACAGCCAATATAGAGATTTGGATCGTGATAGCTTGGTATCATAGCACTAGGTTCAGTTAGGTACGGATTAGTACATAGACACCTATACTATCTTTGAGAGGCTACATGGCTATTAGAAAACTTCCCTCCCCTGATTCCTCATTGTGCGATTTGATTTCGTTGAAGTTTATGCCTTTGGTTCCTTCCTACTCATTCGTACACGACATCAGACATTTTTTACCAGTTGAGCACTGACGAGTCATGAAGAATGTATACGACTATAATCAGAGAGTCCAATTTTATGATCATTATGACACTCCATAGCCCGTATTTAGAAGGCTCGAGGTTTGACCCCGAGGGTTTCCAATTTTCGACCTTGGGAGAGTGCAAATCGTTGGCTATGATGGACAAGAGGAAAATTTCCAAGGCACGTGGTTAGAGCTGACTAGGTATACAAGAATAGTACAAGTTCGTACCATGACATTAAATGGTTGTAGCAGCCATATATCTTTGTAATAAATGCACATGTACTATGTTGGGATTCCTCCTCCTATAGAAAGGGGACCCTTATCATTTTGTAAGACACATAATATTCAATACAAGAACAAGAACATTCTCTGCTCTTGAATATAAACATATTTTACTGTCGCTCTTTTGATTTTATTGCTTACATTTATTGTATTTTACAGATTGTTCTTTATTTATTACTCGTCATTGATCATAAAGAGACATCATCAATGTCCTTAGAACTATTAGTTCTTCGTCACCATCCCTAGTCTGACACATTAGCTCGACCTCAAGGCCCAGCGTAGGCCAGCTCGAGACCCTGATTCACGGCAATTCAGTTTGCATAACATATTGTCCTCAAACTCTAATCTCAGATTCCTGACTAACACTTAGCATCTATCACTTAATAACTAGCATTCAAATAAATTACGTATTTTTAGAACTACAAAATTAAATTTACTAGTAATTACCATTTTCAAGGTAAACAGTTTGGCGCCCACCGTGGGGATAAATATAATAGTGATTGTTTTAGTGTTGGTTTATTGAAAACAAAAGTTATTCTTCACATTTTTTCTTGTCCAATAATCTTTGATTTCAGGTCAAAATATCTAACTTAGTGAATGCACATGAAAACAACGGTCCTGAGGACCATGGACAGAATGGTGTAGTTGTTTCAGGTGCCGGTGTACCACTGCAAAACCCTGCAGACGTGCCAGAGCCAATCCCTGTGGATGTGGGCTCACACAATGCCCAACACATCGATATGAGCTGCCACACTAACAAGATTATATGCCTAGAAAATGAACAAGAAGCTTAGAGAACCCCAGCTCGGGAGGAACAAGAGGATTGCCTTCACGTCATTTTTGAGACGTTGCAGACATAACAGGTGGCGATTGCTCAACTGCAAACCCATAAAAAAACTCCAAGCACAGTACCACCGAAAATGGGTCCTCGAGCCGAACAGGTATCGAAATGATCGAGCAACAACGGGTCAGCAGCCGACCTCGCTATTATGAACATGCTCGAGGACATCACAAAGAGTATTTAATTGGACGAAAAGAACATAGAAGCTAATAACAGAAAGGTGGAGACCTACAATTCAAGGGTCGAACAGATCCCGGGAGCACCCTCAATTCTGAAGGGTGCAGATTCAAAGACATTTGTGTAAAAGGCATTCCCATCGAGTGTTGCTCCAAAGACTATCCCAAAGAAATTCAGAATGCCCGACCTCCCGAAGTACAGTGGAACCTCAGACCCCAACGAGCACATCACTGCTTACACTTGTGTTGTAAAGAGAAATGACATGAAGGATGATGAGATTGAATCTGTCCTGTTAAAAAAAATTGTAGGAACACTTTCAAAAGGGGGCAATGATGTAGTATCACAGCCTATCCCCAAATTTGATAGACTCATTTGGCATGCTGGAAGATTCTTTTATAAAGGCACATGGCGGTGCCATCAAGGTTGCTACAAGGAAATCCGACATCTTCAAAATCAAATAGAGAGAAAATGAGATGCTACGGGAGTTTGTATCTCGCTTTCCAATACAGCTAATGGAATTGCCACCAGTCTCCGATGACTGGCCAGTGCAAGACTTCACTCAAGGATCGAATGAATGAAGATCGATAGCTTCGAAGCAGCTAAAGCAAAACTTGGTTGAATATCCCTTCGTGACTTGGGCGGATGTCCACAACTAGTATCAATCAAAGATTAGGGCCGAGGATGACGAAGTAGGAGCCCCCTCTGGCTCAGTATATCCTAGCAGGCTTCTAGGAAAGGAACCAAGGCCAAACAAGGAAAGGTACCAACCATACATTGAAGATCAATGAAATGCCATAAGGCGTAACATACCCTGAAATGATAGAAGGGCAGATCGAGGTCAGAATCCTCAGGGACTCATAAGCAGAGCTAGATTTGGCAGACACGTAGGACCGACGGAGGCACCGTGATTATTTGAGTACCACTTCAATATTGATGTTTCGAACATCGTATTAGCCATAGGTAAAATCAAAGACACCAGGTGGCCAAAACCCATACTATCATATCTGTCGCAAAGGAACCCTAACCAGGTATATGAATTTCATGACACACACGGTCATAGTACTAAAGATTGCAGATAGCTCCTAAAAGAAGTAGCCCAACTAATCAGTAAAGGGCACCTTCGAGAGTTCCTCAGCGACCGAGCCAAAAACCAATTTCTTAAAAGAGAGGCAAACAGGAAAAATGAAAATGAAGAGCCACAACATGTCATCCACATGATTTTTTGAGGAATCGTCATCCCACAGGAACCCATTATCAAACGAACAAAACTATCATTTACCAAGGAAAAGCGAACTCGAGGTTACATACCCGAGGACGCTCTCACATCCAGCGAAGAGGACATTAGCCTCATAACGACGCATTGGTAATTTATTTTCTTGTGAATACATTTCAAATTAAACATGTGCTTGTAAATCTAGGTAGCTCGACAAACATTATCAGGTCAAGGGTGGTGGAGTAGCTCAGACTGCTCGACCAAAATCGTGCCCGCCTCTCGATTCCTCAATGGATTCAACAATGCAAGTGAAACAATGAAATGGGAGATCACCCTCCCAGTCAACGTGGTGGGCACAACCCAAAATGTCAAGATTCATGTCATCAAATGAGGTAAAATGACTTGCTCGAAAAGGCCATGGATACACTGCACGAGAGCGTGCAGAATGTATTTTTGAGGTCCGTGGTAGATTTAGGCTTGAATTGGCAAAATTTAAAATTTGGCATTTTTTGATGGGCATTGAAAATCTTAATATAGATGTTGGAATGGACTTCCATAAATTGGAGTAGGTCCATTGTTCTATTTGGGAAATGTGTGAAAAAGTTCAGGTCATTCAGAGGTGATTTGGTAGGATTCCGCATCATTTGTGTTATTTTAAAGTTTATAAGCTCTTAGCATTTAATTCGAGGTTGATTCTGGTATTGTTTTGAGTGATTCGAAGTCTCGACTAAGTTCGAATGATGTTATGGTATGTGCTGGCATGTTTGGTTGAGGTGTCAGGGGCCTCGGGTGAGTTTTTGGTGGTTAACAGATCATTGTTTACTTTGGAAAGGTAGCAGATTTTTTGGTATTATTGTTGCAGAGATTTGTTCTTCGCATTCGCTTAGGAGAACTCACATTCATGAAGGTGTGGCCAGTGCAAGGATTGCGAATGCGGGGAGTTGAGCGTGTTCACGAAGATGAAAGATAGAACAGTCGGACCCCAAGGATTTTTTTCTACGCATTTGCGAAGGGTCTGGCAGGTGGAGCTACGCATTTGTGAGAGGGTACTCGCGTTCGCAAAAAGAGGAAATTTGAGCAGTGGATTTTTGTGCTTCATGAACGCGAGGCTTTGACCGCGTTAGCGAAGAAGGGCGCACCTAGTCAGAATGTTTAAGTTAAAAATCGAGGGTTTTGGTCCATAATCTCAAAATTCATTAGAGAGCTTGGGAGAAGGCGATTTTGGAGGTGATTTTCAGAGGATTGATTGGGATAAGTATTATTCACTCAAATTTGGTTAAATCCCTTGATTATGTCTTAATTTTTATCATTTAATTTGGGAATTTGGGGTTAAAATTTGGAGAAATGGAAGAAATTTGGAGAGTTATTGATGATATTATACTGATTTTGTTTAGATTTGGTGCATTTGGAGGCTGAGTCGAGAAGCAGGGGCATCAGAGGCTAGAGTTTGGATCGATTTGAGGTAAGTAATGATTATTAATGTTGTCCTGAGGGTATGAAACCCCGGATTTCACATAGTTTCACTACTTTGAGGTGACTCACACACTAGATGACGAGCATGAGGTTGTGCACCATTGGGGATTGTGACTTTGTCCATCCAGTACGACTATTATATCGCGTGTTTGATTGAAAACTATTTGATATTATTGTGCTTTGGAAAGTATTACTATGTTTTGGGCTGGATGCCATATTTGGGCCTCGTGCCAATTGTTTGGACCGGGGTTTTCTTTACTGAAGTTCCTTACTGTTTTGATTAAATAACTATACAGTCATCCTATGTTTTACTGATTTCAGGCCTTATTTACTCCGTTTGATACTATAAATGATATTTCGACTGAGCATCGTATTTTATTGTAGCATGAGTGGCTTGAGATGTTTCTGACGGAGTGAGGCCGAGGGCCTTTGTTTTGAGGATATCATGGGATCGGGATGCGCGTTGCTGTATGTAGTACTAATTTGTGATATATAAGAGGCCGAGGAATTAATTTATTATGCCAAGAGGTGGCTTGTTATGTGAGGCCGAGTTCCTGATTGATTATTCAATGAGATGGGTTGTTATAGTGCTTGGGCTGTAGGAGCTACTCCGGAGTCCGAACACCCCCAGTGAGCGCGGGTACCCAGTATGAGTGATGTGATGTTGTCCGAGGTGCTGTTTTTGATTTATGTTGTTACCCGAGGGGCGGATTACGAGTGATTGTAAGGTAGCCCGAGGGACTGGTTATGTTGATATTTTGCGCGAGAGGCGGGTTATGATTCATTTTGCCCGAGGGGCTGTGTACGAGTGAGTTTTTGCTCGAGGGTCCGACTATGTTTTCATCATTTCTACTCACTATTGCATGACTTGTTTGAAAATAGTTGAAAGATGTTTTAAATGGATTTTTACACATCTTCAATTGCCTTTTACTGAAAATTAGATTTTTAACGAAATGATTTGATTGATATATTATTTTGGAAACACATTGCACTTACTGTGGAATTATGATATGGATTATGTGTTTTCTTACTTCTTAATCTTTATTTACTCTTATTACTTACTGAGTTAGCGTACTAATATTACTCTCGGCACCTTGTGTGCAAATTCTGGTATTTCTGAACTCGGTAGCGGGGGTTGATTACTTAGTAGCAGGTCATCGGAGTAAGCAAGGAAGCTGCCTGGCGTTCACCGCTATATTCTTCTCCCTCTTATCTTCCTTAGACTTTTTAGTATAATTTTAGACTCTTAGTTGTATTCAGACCGTAGTAGATACTCATGACTTGTGACACCCCGATGTCGGGCTTGTATTATATTTCTGCACTGATTATTTAGACTTATATTATGAGATTTCTTGTTAATTAATGTCTTAAAAATGACTTTTGTAGAATAATGGCTTTATTTGGGAATTGTGTCGGCTGGTTAGTTTCACGATAAGCGCTATCACGACCGGGTCGATTTTAGGGTTGTGACATTTGGTTACCTCATCTTTGATGAAAGCATGTTTTACCTCGGATGAAGATCTCCTTTTTTGTTTCATTGGCGAAATATCGGGTCCAAGTTTAGCTTATGAGTAGTGATCTCTAGTGGGATCCCTGTCATATCGAGATGGGAATAAGAAAAACAATCCATATTAACTTTAAGAAATTTAATAAGTTTTTCCTGAGCTGGAGATTTAACACCGTGCCCAGGTATACCTTTCAATTGGGCAGATGCTCGATCAGTATGATCTGTTCCATCTCTTCGACCATTGATTTTGTGGCGTCGTAATCATCTGGGATTATGAAGGATCGAGGTATCATATTTTCATTATCCTCATAAGTTCACTGCTCCTCCGATTGGCTCGAGGTTGGTGACTGTGCTTGCTATTTGGCCTCATGTTTTCCCTTTGAATCTGATCCCTTTGTTTATCAAAGTTTTGATACCGGTACGACTTCTTCGATTATAAACATCTCCTTGGCGGTGGGTTGTCTTGCGTACATTGATTTTACTCCCTCCGATGTTGAGAACTTCAGAACTTGGTGAAGGACCGAGGGTAGTGCCCTCATATTATGGATCCAAGGCCTTCCGAGCAGTATGTTGTACCTCATGTCACCCCCGATCACATGGTACATTGTTTCATAGATGGTCCCAACCACGTTTGCTGGCAAAATAATTTCACCTTTGGATGTTTTGCTTGCCATGTTGAAGTTGTTAAGTACTCGGGTTGTGAGCATAAATTGATCTTGTAGGCCAAGCTGTTCTACGACCCTTTATCGAATAATGTTGGTCGAGCTACCCAGATCAATCAAAACACTGTTAACTTTAATTTTACGCCTAATGACATATATTACCAGTGCGTCGTTGTGGGTTTGTTCGATCTCTTCTGCATCTTCGTCATTAAAAGAATAGCTCCCTTCCGTTAAGTAGTCCCGAGTTCTCTTCTCCTATGTAATTGACACCTTGGTGCGTTTAAATACTAGTCCTTGAGGAATATCAACCCTTCCAACGATCATGTGCTGTGGCTCCTCTAGCTCGTTCTTCCTAGTGGAATCTCTGTTTTGATGTAATTCTTCGCCCAATCGCTTAAGAATTCTCAAAGATGCCCCTCGTTGAATAATTGTGATTCTTCTTCCATTAGCTGCCTGCAATCTTTTGTTTTATGACCATGGGAGCAATGATACTTGCATATTTGGTTGGGGTTTCACTGGGCCAGATCAGTCTGTAGAGGCCGAGGCCATTAGTATCATTGATATGTCTGATGGCTAATACGATTTCCGATGCATCTACACTGAAGTTATATTTAGACAAACGTAGAGTTTCTTTGGGCCCGACATCCCTATCTAACTACTCTTTCTCATGAATTCACGTGAACTTTGACCTCAATTATTTCTCCTCTCATTCTATGCAAAGTTCCGTCCATACATGCTAGCTCTATGGTCTCCACTGTACGATTGATATCGATCTCTATTCGACCTTGGGTCTCGATCGATATCCCTCTTGATTCTATCCACGGGCCTATTTGGATAAACGAACCCTGAAGAAGTCCCAATTGATCATCCTCAACCCTAATATTTGACTAAAATTGATTGTGTACATCGGCCCAAGCTACGACTAGATACTCGATCAAATTTTGCTTCAACTATTGTGAAACTATGGAAATCTGAATGTTGAGACCTTAAGTGAAAGCTTGAATAGCCCAATCGTCAATGACCGGTGGAAAATCTATTCTCTTCAGTTGGAACTGAGATACGAATTCCATAGGCATCTCGTTATCTTTCTGCCTTACCTTGAAAAGGTCTGACTTTTGTTTGTAACCTTAAAGGCTTCGGCGCGTTCCTTTACCAAAGAATCTGCAAGCATAGCAAGCGAATCAAAAAAATTGGGTGGTAAATTATAATACCATACCATGGCACCCTTCGATAGAGTCTCCCCGATTTCTTTAGCAATACAGATTCAATTTCGTCATCTTCCAAGTTTTTTTCCTTCGATGGAGCACGAATACAAGGTTACATGTTCATTTGGATCAGTCGTCCCACTATACTTATGAATCTCGGACATATGAAACTTTTTGGGGATTGGATTCAGAGTCGCACTTAGGGGGAAGGGTTTTTGCACTAACTTTTTAGAAACTAGCCCTTTCAATATCGGTGCTTCCCCCAGGATTTGGTTGACTATGGAGTTATAGGTTTCCACCTTCATATCTTTTTCCTTGATCTTCTTTTCTACTATATCGATTCGATTCGTCAACTCTTCAAGAATTTTTAGGATAGCGGTATTTGTCTCTGGTTCCTTCTCATTCCATTTTCTCGAAGTCCATTCAACCTTGTGCACAACATCTTGGGACTGCTCGAGTTCGACCCTGCTCGCCGTGTGGTTCTAATTTTGGAGTTGAGCTATTGTTGCCTGCTGGGCCTATTGTATTTCGAAGATTACCTACAGGCTAATCCCACGATCTTCACCGCCATGCACATTCTGAGTAGCTGATTCGGTACCTCCAGGAATGCTACTTTCGGGATCGACGGGCACATTTCCATTGATGGCTACATGTAAACTGACGTCGATTGGGTCTGCAGTCGGAACTCCATCTAGGCCAGCAGGGTGTACTGCGTTTCCTGGTGCAATGTTCTTATTCTCGTTGTGGTGGCTGAGATCATTATCAATGTGTTGAGATGCTAATTGAGAGTTTGACATCTTTTGATACTGTAATCAAAGACACTTCAAAGAACAAGTGTACAACAGTGTGTGTTAAACAAATTTTTACCAGGCAATCACTATTATCCTTAGCCCCACGTGGGCACCAAACTGTTTACCCTTCAAAGTGGATGACAACTAAACTTATAAGTTGTTTTAAAGATATGTGATTTAACTTGGCACAAACTGAGAATTAATGTTAGAAATTAACTGTAAAATAAAGCAAACCAATATAATAAGTCGTTATGGCCTTCAAGCTAGATCACCCTCGAATCAACAGATTATGCTAATAAAAACTATGAACTGAATGACAGAGCTTAAAACAAAAAATGTAATGTATTTCTTTTGTTATGCGTGGATATGATGCTTACAAAATGATTAGAACCCCCTTTATAGAGTAGAGAAATTCTATGTATGGTACAATTCTAAATACATAAAGAAATCTCAAGATTGGCTAATTGTTCGGTCTTGACTCAATATGTGCCGAGATTTCCGCCATGATCCTTGCCCGATCACCGACATCTCGACTTTCTGTTATTCAGTTTAGTAGGCTTCCTTCGATCTCTCTCGGTCTCTATCTCGCTTCAGTCTCGATCACGGCTCGTCTCGATCATGATCAATCATTGACTCATGAGTTCACCAATCCATCTTCGTGCCATTGTTCGATGCAATGCGAGGCTGAGCCTTGGTTTGACACCCCGGTTTTAATTAGCCATACAAAATTAGGGAAGCCAGATTCTGACCGTATACATATATTATCATTGTAATTTTTACCGGTTAAATTTGCTAATTCGTACACCTTATTTACGGAAAGCTGAATCTGATGAATTGAAATCAATAGTTTGTTAAACCGCACGATGAAAACTTGATGGTAGTTTTCTGCCTCTTATAATAATTACATGTTGTATTTACTCTAGTCATTTTTTATACGCTAAATTGAACAAAAATTCTTCTACATATAACCAGAAATAATTTCTTGAAGTGTATTTAGATTATTTAATCACACGACACCAAAACTTACCTGCGGATCCCAAAAAAAAAGACCATACAATATGATGATACAAACATAATTTGATACTATTTTCTCACAATGACTACAATTCTAATTAATTGATAGCGTTTTATACTTTTACAACAAGACAACACACCAATTTTATTAATCATAAATAAGAAACGAGAACTTTTAGAGCATTTGATGCTTATGCTTATTTGCAATTGTGGTAGCAGTAGCAAAAACGTCCAAATATGCTCTTCTTAATACACATACCCCTCTTTGCCCCCTCTTTTTCTTTGCACTCTTCGTCGCAATGTTCACTAATAAAGCAAGAGCTAGAAAATGTCTTGCTCCTCCTTCGGCAAAGTTTGCCCTCGGCGGCTTGCATCTCTACATGGAACAACAACTTATCATAATTTATTTATATTTTGGGTTAAAATCATTTATTTTAATTGGAATATATAAAAATTTGTTCTAAAAAAGTTTTTATATATGGATTTTTGTGCTGTAAGTTATAACAATAACGATAATCATTTCATATTAGTGAGGTCGTATATGAATGTCAAAGTGCTAGCTGCCTATACTACGAAAGGATTATAGCTAAAAAAATCGATTTTTGATGAATCCTCGCAATTCTATTTAATGTCAAATTGTAGTTCTAGGTCCAAATAGACCAAAATCGATAATAATGAATATTTATAAAGAGAGCGACTATAATTAGCTTGGGATTTAAGCATAGATACCTTTATTTTGTTATAAAAAACGCTATTTTTGGAATTAAAATATATGGAAGGATACGTTGTATTCAGAATAGTGACTAATGAAATGACAAATTATGAAGTACCAACCAGTGGATGAAATGAGGAGAAAGCACAAGAGGAGAGCAAGGAAGGTTGTGTAGCTCACTAGTGACTTTGCCATATTCCTGTAAAACTGGATGTAATGATATCTCTATTTTCTTTAGAGTGATTTGTGTTTGGAAACAACTAAGGGAAGACAAGTATTTATAAAAAGGCCTTAAGATTTATTTAATGGTTTAGTCAAATTTCCCAATGAAACTGTACGAAAGTGGTTGGCTATTCAAAGAAGAAACGAGTAGTTTATGTAAGAAATTCACGTCTCTGTAAGAGACTTTAAACGAAACCTTATTATACAAATGTTGGTTAAAGTTAATGTTTGACATAATTTGAGTTTCCAATGTCAAAATTTTAGATAGATAATTTTGAAAATTGCCAAGACATGGACTAGGGTTACTATTAATTTCCAGCGGCATATAAGTCGTACTGAGTAAAACTTATGAGTAAACTGGATATAAAGATGGTGACTAAGGTTGTTGTTCTCATTCCTATCATATTTATATAATTTCAAGATCCAATAAGTCCATGATATTATGATAGTTTATTTCGAATCAAATGATATACAAAGTGAACAGATCTCACAAAAAAGAAAATAAAAAATCATTATCCGAATATAGAGATATGACAAAGTGAATGATCAGCTAAACAACCTTGATTAATTGCTCTTCTCTTATATATATTTCCTGCGTGTTGCCTATCCATATAAAACTGAATGCAAGTCGTTAAGTAAAAGACCTAGACGACCTCCGGAAGAACCAAAGGAAAATACTCCAAGTATAGAAGATCCAAGGCGTAGCAAACGTCAAAGAACATCTACTTCCTTTGGACCAGATTTTGTGCCACTCTTGCTTGAAAATGAGCCTCAAACTTTTAAAGCAGCTATGTCGTCTTCTGATTCAGTATTTTGGAAAGAGGCAGTCAATAGTGAGATTCAATCAATTTTGGATAACCATACATGGGAATTGGTTGATCTTCCTCCAGGAGATAAGCCTTTAGGTTAGAAATAGATCTTTAACCGAAAATTAAAGTTGATGACACTATTGACAAATATAAGGCAAGACTTGTTGTCAAAGGTTATAGACAAAAGGAAGGCCTTGATAACTTTGACACTTACTGGCCAGTAACAAAGATAACATCTATTTGGGTAATAGTGGCACTAACGGCCGTGTATGGTCTTTAAATTCATCAAATGGATGTTAAAACAACTTTCCTAAATTGTGAATTGGAGGAAAAGATTTAAATGGAACGACCTAAGGATTTTGTGGTTCCTGGTAAAGAAAAGAAAGTGTGCAAACTTGTTAAATCGCATTATGGACTTAAACAAGCACCCAAACAACGGCAAGAAAAATTTGACCAAACAATGCTGGCAAATGGATTTAAAATCAACGAGTGTGAAAAATGTGTTTACATTAAAATACTCCAGGTTATGAAGTCATTGTTTGTATATATATATATATATATATATTGATAATAAGCAAAAGTATGGCAGATATAAATGCTACAAAGCGCATGTTGGTTAGAAAATTCAACATGAAAGACTTAGGAGTTGTTGATGTGACCTTAGGAATCAGAATTCAGAAGACTCCACAAGGTCTAGCATTATCACAGTCTCACTACATTGAAAAGGTACTTGACAAGTTCAAGTATTTGGATTTTAAAATTGCCAAGACTCCAATTGACATGGTTATGCACTTCAAAGAATGAAGGTGAAAGTGACTCACAACTGGACTATGCAAGAATACTGGGAAGTTTGATGTATATCATGAATTGTACGCGACCAGATATAGCATGTGCTATTAGCAAACTTAGTCGGTTTACAAGTAATCCCAATCAAATACATTGGATGGCAATGAAACGAGTTTTGGGGTATTTGAAACATACCCAAATTTATGATTTGCATTAGAACAAATATTCTTTCGTGATCGAGGGATATGATGTAAATTGGATCACCAGATCATCTGAAGTTAAATCCATGAGTGGATATGTTTTCACAATTGGGGGTGGAGCAATATCTTGGAAATCATCCAAACAAACGTGCATTGCCCCGTTCTATAATGGAATCTGAAATCATAGCTTTAGATAAGGCCGGTGAAGAAGTTGAATGGCTCCATAATTTCTTGGAAGATATTCCATTTTGGCCAAAACCTTTGGCACCTATTTGTATATCTTGTGATAGTCAAGTGGCAACAGTTAGGGCAGGGAGTTTTATGTATAACAAAAAATCTCATCATATTCGACGGAGAAACAATACCATTATACAACTACTCTCTAGTGGTGTTATCACAATTGACTACGTAAATCCAAGAGATAACATGTCGGATCCACTAACAAAAAGCCTATCTAGAGAGGCAGTTGAAAGATCATCAAAGGGAATGGGGTTAAAGGCCTATGACAAGTGATCACGACGGTAATTCTACCTAGTATACTGGAGATCCCATGAGCTAGGTTCAAAGAGATTAAACAACGTTATGAATGATGGTCAACATTGTCAAATAACTCAACCCATTCTTGTGATGAAGACAATGTTAAAAAAAATGAGGTAAAGCATTAAGGCTTTTTGATGAGTCAATAAAGCTTAAAGCTTTTTAATGATTTGCTAAGTCTGGTAGGATATGACTAGATAGTGTGTCTTTAGGATTACACGTTTGGGAATCACATATGTGAGTGTGAAATGTAAATTGCTTCAAGGAGAATTAAAGTAAAGGCCCATTCTCTAAGCACTCATGAAACCAAGCGGTGTTCATGGCTAAAACGAACACAATCGTGAGAACCATAGATGGTTAAGGATTGATTGTGTGACTTATGTTGTCTAGATATACAACAAAGCTTGACGTTTCAAAGATATCAAATCTATCGATTAATCGAGTATATCCGATATAAGTTCACTACGGAAAAGGGAAACCTACTTATCCTGATGCAATTAATTCTTGCATGTAAAACACAGACACGTCTGTGCATTCCTTTAAGTTTATAGCCATTCCCCATTCATGTGGGTGATTGTTGGGTTTTGTTATTATTTATTAGTAATAAAGGAGGTTTGAATGGAAAATGGTGGGAGAAAATGGAAGGAAGTGAAATTTTGAAAGAGTTCATTTTAGTAATGCACTTTATCCCTCATTGGCAGAAGGAAAGAAAATCTTTGTGTATATATAGATAAGCTCAACTTTTAGCTCTTAAAGAGTTAAGAAGAAGGCAAGCCTCGCGTCGTCGTCGTCGTCACTCGCTCGGTTCGGCTTCGGCTTTGGATTCAGATTTGGATTGGATTTGGTCAAAGATTGATTGATTGATTAATCTTTTTGAACAAAGTTCTTTTCAAATATTTAATTAATTAATTAAAACTAAATAACAAAAATTTAATCCGAAATAACACATGACCCGCGACCCTGTCCGATTCGGCCCGTTTTCTTTCCCGAATTATTTTAAATTCGTTTTAATTTTTTCGCAATATTTCCAACAGCTATGGTTATTTTGAAGCAGTGTCAAACATGTTCCAACAGTTATGGATATTCTGAAAGGTTGCAAACCTTTTCAAAAATAATACCAAATTGGCTATAAATATTCCTTCAAATCCGAGAATATTTAATTACAGAATTTTTTGATAATCTTCTTCTTCTTCTGCATAAAAAAAATCTAGTGTGTACTACAACCTTCGAGTGGTTCGCTGTTCATCGGCGTTTTTGGTACCAACACTCCAGTGAGTTAAATCGTTCTATCCTGGGAGGATATATTCCAGAACCTCAAGTACTTGAGGGGAATAATTTCCTTAAGGACACACTGTGTATTCAGTGGTCTCGATTTGTTCCTATACCATTTTCAAAATTTATTTTGAAGTTCAAATTCTGTTTTCAGAATTTATTTCTACTAACTTTTTGTTTCTGTTTTCAGAAAGATTATTGTTTTATTTATTTACAGCAATACAGATTAATACCAATCTTAAGAAAATTATTTTATTTTTGTATTCTATTTGAATTTTGCTATTCTGATTTGAAGACATAAAAACTTCATCTGAGTATTGAAATTCAGAAAACAATTTAAAAAACATAAAACTGCATCTTTTTTCTATAAAACGGTATATAAAAACTTCGGTTGTTTTTTATTACGTATTGTTTATTGATTACAATATTATTTACTGTTCTGGTTTTTCCATTAATTGAACTCTTCTGTTGTTGACAGTGATAAATGGCAATTGATAATGGAAATCCTTCTGCGACTGTTGGTGTAATGACGTTTGTGAGCACGTGATTTTTGTCTTATATATAAATTACTCCTAAAAATTCAAAATAAAATAATTTTTATTGTTTGCAATTGTTGTGAATATTATGTTATTTTTCCATGTATTGTTTGCATTTGTTTGTGCATGTTTATTTGTTAAATTGATAAAAACAAAAAATATGTCGCATTTTGCATTTAGGATTCAAGTTTACTATTAGGGGTAATTAACTATTGTTTTACAAAAATGAAAATCACAAAAATAGGTATCTTTCGTATTTTTTAGCATTTAATGTCAAATTGTGCATTTTTGTTTTAATTGGTATTTATTGTGTATAATAATTATTGTTAGGGGTTTAATTAGTGTTTTTTTTAGTTAATTTAGGTTATAACTTAATTTAGAATTTTAGTTTTATTAATTAAAAGAAAAGAGAAAAAAAAATAAGAAGAGCAAACTCGGATTGGGCCAATTTTCGGGATTAAAATTAGGCCCAAAACACTTCTACCCAACCCAAAACAATACCAGGTCCACAACCCAAATACCCAAACCCTACACCTATGCATCAACCATTTTTTTACACCTTCTTCTCCATTTTTGAAAGACAATGAAGACCTACTTCATCTTCTTCTTCCTCAATACACAAAAACCCTAAACCTAGCAAAACCCTAGCCATGGCTGCCAACGACCTCACCATCGTCTTCCTTCTCCCTCAATCCTGTCGCCTTCACCTCCAAAACAGCCATGGAAGTCGTCCTTCCTCTTCACGTCCAGCCCATCACCAACGTCGACCACCCCAGCTCACGACCACCACCAGCGACTGTCCAGCCCTACCCATCATCATCGTTTTTCCAGCAGCTCCGTCGACCACCATCGTCCCCACGACCACCCTCGTCTCCAGCCTCACCTCCATGGCTGTCCGTCTCCCTAACGACCAGCCCAGTTCCGTCGTCTCCATCCATGAACGACCAGCCAAACTCCAACAAACCACCAACATCCAAACGACCATACTGTCCAAACGACCCTACTTTCGTCTTCGTCCTCCTCCAGCTGCTGTCCGTCGTCAACCCGGCGAGCAGTGGCGAAACTCCATGAACGAGCAACAACACTCACCACAGTCCGTTCGACCTCCAAGAGTTCAAATTCGAGTTCGACATGGGTTTGTTCAATTTCAGATTGTTCTTTCAAGATTATTTCATTCTTTGATCTATTTTTTATTATTGTTTTTGGTTTAAAGTGTTGGTTGTAATCTTGTTTTGTTCATTCTATTTTTCAGATTATCGATTCTTTGTTTAAAGTGT
>MDKF010041110.1:0-24155 GCA_026770625.1 Nicotiana glauca
ATCCAGACAAGGCTTATGTGGACCCATTACAAATCCAGGTCCGAGATCAACATGCTTATTGCAATACGGTGGAAGTAGATCTTGATGGTGAGCCGTGGTTTCATGATATTAAGGAATATATCAGAATGGGAGTGTATCCGGCACAGGCCACAGGGGATCAAAAGAGAGCTATCAGACGATTGGCAAGTGGATTTTTCTTTAGCGGAGGGGTTTTGTACAAAATAACGCCAGATCTTGGTTTGTTAAGGTGTATGGATGCAAAACAAGACACAACAATTATGGCCGAGGTACATGCAGGAGTCTGTGGACCACATATGAGCGGGTACGTGTTGGCAAAGAAAATTCTCAGAGCAGGATATTACTGGCTTACTATGGAACGGGACTTTATCAGCTTTATGCGCAAGTGTCATCAATGCCAGGTACATGGAGATCTGATCCATTCTCCACCATCCGAGTTGCATACAATGTCGGCACCATGGCCCTTCATTGCTTGGGGTATGGATGTCATTGGGCCGATCGAGCCAGCAGCATCTAATGGGCACAGGTTTATTCTGGTTGCCATTGATTATTTTACTAAATGGGTTGAGGCAAAAACGTTCAAGTCAGTGACCAAGAAAGCAGTGGTTGATTTTGTACATGCAAACATTATTTGCCGATTCGGAATTTCGAAGGTGATCATCACAGATAATGGTGCCAATCTTAACAGTCATTTGATGGTGGAAACATGTCAGAAGTTTAAGATTACACACTGCAATTCAACACCATATTGTCCTAAGGCGAATGGAGCAGTTGAAGCAGCCAATAAAAACATCAAGAAGATTCTTCGGAAGATGGTGGAAGGATCCAGGCAGTGGCATGAGAAATTACCATTTGCTTTACTGGGATATCGCACTACTGTTCGCACTTCGGTAGGGGCAACTCTTTATTCATTGGTGTATGGCACGGAGGCACTGATACCTGCAGAAGTTGAAATACCTTCCCTTCGAATTATTGCGGAAGCAGAAATTGATGATGATGAATGGGTCAAAGCCCGTTTAGAACAATTGAATTTGATCGATGAAAAGAGATTGGCAGCAGTATGTCATGGGCAATTGTATCAACAGAGAATGGCCAGAGCTTATAATAAGAAAGTGCGTCCACGGAAATTTGAAGTTGGACAATTGGTATTGAGGCGTATCTTACTTCATTGGGCTGAAGCAAAAGGAAAGTTCGCTCCCAACTAGCAGGGGCCATTTGTTGTATCACGAGTGTTGGCCAACGGAGCATTATATCTAACAGATGTGGAAGGGAAATGTGTAGAAATGGCTATCAATTTTGATGCAGTCAAGAGATATTATGTATGATTTCTTTACCTTTATGTATCTGATTGTATTTGACATATTTTGAGACTGAAATGATGAAGGCATTTTGTTCTGCTATCCAAACACTTTATCCATTGGTATCCCTTTGAGCCTTATTATATTTTCTTTCATATCCCTCTTTCGGAATCAATAACAAAATTAAGGATTGAACGGGGAAATCAAGTGGAGAAAACAAAAGAAGAAAGAGAAAAGAAAAGAAGAAAAGAAAAAGAATTAATCTTAGGATTTAGGGGTAGTATGGGCAATATGAAAGGGCAACTCAGTAAATATTGATTAAAAGTGGGGGAAAAAGGGAAAACACAGTAGAATAGAACATTCTAGATAGGGGAACAGGGGTAATTCTGCATTAATAAGGGGTAATAATTGAATAAATAATAAACAATAGGGATACAATTGAAAAAAGGGGGACTATGGGTTAATTTCAGGAGTTTTGAATTTCCCTCCCTTCAAACTCTATAAATAGGCTTCCATTGGCCTCTTTCAATAAGTTTTTGGCAAATCTGAAATCTACTAAAACATTTATGTTATTCCGGATTTCAATTCTCACATTTCATCATTTCAAAACTCCAAAAATCATAAAAATGTCATTGTTTCATTGATCCTAATGCAATTTCAAATCTGCACTTCTCTTATACTTGGTTTTGGCTATCAAAATATTGCTGAATTGGAATTGTGTTAAGTCGAGTTTCAGTCTGCTGTTTGGTCTGTCATTCTGCTGGTTTTCTGTTGATCTGTTGTTGCTGTGGTTAAATCTGGTTGTTTGGGGCTGATTAAGTTTGTTGTTTACTGCTGTGGTTGATTCCTGTTACTTTTGACCTAGAAATCTCATTGATTTCATTATTTTCCCGGTACACAAATTGTTTCTACTGCTGTAATTCAAGCCATATGCAATGAAAATGAGTCAATTTGTTACTAATGAATCTGTTAGCAACATATACATTCATGTGTAATTAGAATTTAGTAGATATAGATCTTATTAGAGCATTTTGTATTCATTAGGAATAGTCTAATTGGAATTAAATTCTAATTTTTTGACTGTTATTGCTATATTTTGCCTGTGATGTACTTGTAATGATACTTTTATAACTTAGAATCGTAGTATTGATAGGACAACTGTTAGATTCAGGAGATGTTACAGTCATTCTGCAAATCGGAAGAAAATTTTCTACTGTTTAGTTTTATATAGAAATAATTTGATTATTAGACATTGACAAATAAACAAAAAATGAAGATTTCACATACTTAATCCTTTAGTGTTTCGGTATTTCAATTTTACAAATTTGAGTATGAAATTTCAATTGATAATAGTAGTTAACAACCGATGTTAATGATAGTAAAATTGTAATGTTTTAATAATAAGTTTAGTTAGAAATAGTAAAGCCCAAATAGGAGTTCAATATATTTACATTAGTTCATTTCTAGCAATAATTGTAACTTTAGTAATATATTAGATCTTCTTTTAAATTAGTGATTACACATAGGTAAACTAATTTAGATGAATCTTTAATGCTGTTTTGGTTAACATTTGGGCTTTGAGTAGCATTCAAAAAACAAACAGCCCAGTTCAGGCCGTAATGACCTTAATAAGCCCAATTTTGATATTACATGTTCATACGAGCCGGGCCATACCAGATCCATTTTAAGCATGATTGTATTTCGTTCTATCCTTGGGCCAATTTCAAGGCCCAATAAATATGAGAATTCAAATAACAAATGTTCAAATAGTTCTTAAATAATTAACTAGGATTTTCTTTCCTTTTAGATACAAAAAATAATAGAAAACTTAGTCACTTTAGGCGTGACCTTTTAATAATAAAATGAGATGAGTCTCGCCAAATCAAATATACAATTACGGGGCCCTCTGTCATTAATTACTAAAATACTTAGTATCCGGGAGAGGCCGTTTAGTGAATTTCACGGCCATCCCAAAAAGATATAACACGTTAGTTGCTTTAGGCACGATTTATAATAATATTACTTTCTTAAATACGGGTGCGCATTTATGTGACCCAAATCCAAATCTCAATGAAGTCGAAATGTCTTAAAGGCCACAGGCGTACTGGTACGGTATGGTCCGAAATACATTTTCACGACGTTGCAGTTCTTGTAAAAAATTCAACAATAAAAGCGGATTATTAATAAAAGCACATAAAAATAGAATATATATGGGAATCATATAAAATCAAATACAACAGTTGAGCGACCGTCCTAGAACCACGGAATTCGGGAGTGCCTAACACCTTCTCCCGGGTTAACAGAATTCCTTATCTGGATTTCTAGTTCGCGGACTGTTAACAGAGTCATATTTCCTCGGTTGGGGATTCAAATGGTGACTTGGGACACCATTAATCTCCCAAGTGGAGACTCTGAATAAATAAATAAATAAATCCCGTTCCGACTGTCCTTTAATTGGAAAAAACTCATTTATTACGCCCTTCACGGGGTGTATTAAAACTTCGGTTGCAAAAAGGAGGTGTGACACTGTACTCATTATTTCTGTCCGATTTTCATACTGTTAATTGTTATTATTATATTTTGCCTCAGTAGGGCCCTGACCTTCCTCGTCACTACCCAACCGAGGTTAGGCTTGGCACTTACTGAGTACCGCTGTGGTGTACTCATGCCCTTCATGCATAAGTTTTTTTCATGTGCAGATTATCCAGGTACCTCGACTCAGGCGCACTATCCTTGAGGCGAGGAGTTATACAGAGACTTCGAGGTATATATGCCACGTCCGTAGACCCGGAGTCTCTATTCTGTTCCAGCTTTAGTATCTAGTTTATTCCTTTCTCTCAGTTGATTAGATATTCTGGAGTTAGAGCAGCGTACTATGTTTCTATTAGCCAGTGGTTCCCGTTAGTTTCCGGGTTTTGGGATTGAGATGTAGACTTCCGCTTATCTTTATAGTTGTGTAGGCCGAGAGGCCTTTTATACAGTTGTTGTATTATATGTTCAGTTCAAATTATTTATTCCTGAAATTAAGTTGTTAAATTTCCACATTGTTAGGCTTACCTAGTCGTAGGAACTAGGTGCCATCACGACATGTTCATGGAGGGTGAACTGGGGTCGTGACAAGTTGGTATCAGAGCTCTAGGTTCATAGGAGTCACGGAACACAAGCCGGTTTATTAGAGTCACGCTGATCGGTACAAAGACGTTTGTACTTGTCTACGAGAGGCTATGTAACTGTTTAGGAAAAATCTTCATTTCATTTGAATTCCTTGTCGTGCGATATTTTTGAACATCAATTCTAAACTTCTCACTTCTATTCTCTTAAAGATTGTGAGGACACGCGCTACTCAAGATGATTAGGCACCCGCACCCCCTACTGCAGTCGTCAGAGGCTAGGGCCAGTAGAGAGGTCGAGGACGCGCACGTGGTGCAGCCAGGGCACCTGCGCAAGCTGCCGCAGAGGTACCACCAGTAGATTCAGTCGGAGCCCAGGCACCTGGCACACCTACTACTGCCACTACTACTCCAGCGCTCCAGGAGACTTTGACTCAGTTCATGAGCATGTACACCACCTTAGCTTAGGTAGGATTGCTTCCCCTTGCTGCAGCCACATCCCAGGCCGGGAGAGGACCACAGACTCCCGCCGTCCGCACTCCTGAGCAGCGAGTGCAGTTTGAGCAGGCTCCCGAGATTATTCCCGCACTGCCTGCAGCGCCAGTTCAGCCTGGGGATGGGTCAGCTGCTTCAGGGGACGACCAGCGGAGACTTGAGAGGTTCAAGAAGTATGATCCCCCAGCTTTCAGTGGATTAGCATCAGACGATGCCTTGGGATTTCTAGAGAAGTGTCACTGTATTCTTCGCACTATGGGCATAGTAGAGTCCAGCGGGGTTTCTTTCACTGCTTTTCAGCTTCGGGGAGCCGCCTATGATTGGTGGCGCACTTATGAGATAAACATTCCAGTCGAGGCTGCTTCACTGACTTGGACCCAGTTCTCAGATATGTTTATGAGAGAGTTCGTCCCCCAAAGTCTCAAAGACGCATGGTGCGCAGAGTTTGAGCATTTGCGCCAGTGTGCTATGACAGTTTTGGAGTATGCTATCTGTTATACCGGGTTGGCCAGGCATGCATCGGCTTTGGTTGCTACAGTTCAAGAGAGAGATCGCAGGTTCATTGAGGGTCTTATCCCACCCATCATATCTAACATGGCTCAAGAGTTAGAGATGGACATTCCTTATCAGCAGGTAGTAAGCATTGCTGGGAGGATTGAGGGTATGCTCGCCAGGGAGCGAGGGGAGAGGGAGGCCAAAAGGTCTCGAGAGTTGGGTCATTATTTTGGAGCCTGTACACTAGCAGCAGGTCGTTATGGCAGAGGTTATTCGGGTCGCCTTGTACATTCAGCTCTTCCAACAACTGGCAGTGCTCCATCTCCGCCTACCCCTCAGGAGCCTTACTATGCACCTCCAGTTTCTAGCGTGCCTCCTGTGTCACGCCCCAAAATCCGAGGAGCGCGACCGACGCTCAACCGAGTAAATCCGACTGAGCAAGCCTGGCAGGTTTCATACATACTACCCATCCCAACTCAATAATTAAATAAGAGATAGACTCCATTAATCGAATTCTATCGACATATAATTAACGATTTCCATTTCAGTTTCATTAGCAACATCATTTCGCCACTTTAAGGGTATTACAAGTTATAAACTTATATGCATCATTGCCAAAAACAAATATTTCTATTTTAATTTCCAATACCCGACACTACCCACAACCTGACTACGGAGCCTGTAAATATAACTCAAGAATAATACAGAAATGCCGGCAACAAGGCTCCGGCTATACCTTACACAAATGCAAAAATAATACTCCAGGAAGAGCAGCGGCCTATGCCACGCGCGGGCCACGAGGGGAAAGGGGCTCACCCATACAGCTGATGGAAAGTGGAGGATGTGCTACTACCGGTGGACAGGAGTGCCTGCTTTAGATCCACCTACAATCATAACACGAATGTAGTGCCCCCGGCAAAAGGGACGTCAATACATTTGAATTGTACTGATATGTATAACTAAACACCATTTTACTAGAAAGAACTATCATACAGATACAAGCGACTAATATGGGAAAATCAAAGAAGCAATTCATATAATATTTCATATAATTTCCACAACATAGATTAGGGCATTTCAATCATATGTTCACCACTGTTCTCATTACCACCGCCATCTCGAGCGGAGTCCGGTCACGACCCGACCAGCTAGGTCACCTCATTGGAGGCATTACTTTCAGTCCATATTTCATTTCCCTTATCTGGAATTCAATATCAGCACATTACCACCATGTGTGCGGCATGGCGTCCGATTACGACCCGTCATTAGAGGCATTACTCAATTCTCATTAGTCAACACCTTCAAATCTTTATTCCACACATATCATAACAATTCATGGGCACTCATGGCCACCATCATCACACCGTTTTCCCTTTTCAATATTCATTTTACATGTTGTGATCGTAGATACATATATCAAGGATAATTCAAGATGAAAATCACAGGTAAGTGAGCACATAGCTAGCATGAATAGTTCTTTATTTCAATGTCGGCTTATAGCCCAAGTAATTCAACACATATCTGTACTTTTCATCATTCTCTAATTATCAAGATTGGTACATTATCCATACTTAGGCACATCCTTCACGAATATGCATAGATATATGCAAATCAATTAATGCCTAATGACAGCCAATACACTAGCTAGTTCAACTCTTACCATACTTTCGTAATGACAACAGAGCTCAATTTCTAATAAAAAGGGGTTTTAGCCATACATACCTCAATAAAGCTTTTCCTCACTCTTTTACAATTTCTATAACTCTTAGCACTTCGATCTATTGAGTAAGAATTACAAATTAAATCGAGAATTAGAGATGAGATTGAGACTCTAGCTTGATTCAAGCATATTGACAAACCCTAGAGGTGCAATTTATATCATTTTGTACCCCTCTTTAATTCACCACCTCCCACTACTCTAAAGTTTAACATGCATGCAAGGAATACATTTCTATACCCATGAATAATCTCACTAGTGACCCCTTATATCTGAGAATAAAACAAACAAGAGTTGGGGTGATGAAATATTACCTCTTGAGATGAAGGTCTAGGGGTCTTCACTTGATTTTCTTCAAGGATCTAGCCATATCTTGTAGAGCAATTCGATGGGGAGACTTTCCCTCTCTAAGAACCCCCTCTCTCTCTAGAAATGCTCAGAAGAATGCCTAAAATGAGCTATAACACCGGATATATCGATATGGAAGTCGGGTTAAAAATTATAAAATTGGAGCCCCGAGTCAAATATGAGATCGCAGAGTAAACATGCGGTCCGCATAATTGACCGCAAAATGCTCCCCAGAAACTAAATACTCTGACTCAGACTGCGGTAAGGATGCAGTCCGCATTCACGTTCTGCGGTCGCAAAGTGCACTGCAGAACTGACCCTCGCAAAATTCAAAGGAAAATATGCGACGACTATACGGTCCGTATTTCGATTATGCGACCGCATTTCGACCGCATAACTGACTTCAATTTTTAACCAACATTCTGCCTCACTCTGCGGCAGATATGCGGTCCACATTTCGATTATGCGACCGCATTCTGGACCGCATTGCTAACACATGCTCCTAACTTGGCACCACGGGATCCGGGTTTTCGAGTAGGGATTTCACGGGGCCTTACATACCCCCCCTCCCCCACTTAAGATCATTCGTCCTCGAATGAGGATTTTTGAAAATCAGTTGGTTTGAAAAACATGATATGCAGACTCTCAAAATTTTCACTAACTCCCATATTGTTAGAAAACTTTTGCCAGAGTTTCCTTTGTATTACGGACATATTTACCTATCAGAGAGCCCCCGAAACATATTTTCAAACATCATTACCCAATTCCTATCATCCCTACAATGGCGTACAATTTATTACCTCAACAGTTGCATATATTCAATCACTTGACGAACTTTTGCACGTAGTTTGATTACTACAATGAGTCCCACATACTTTAACCTCTTCGATTCACTATACCCACGTAAATTAATGATTACCAACCTATACTATCATAAGCCAATTACTTATCGCAGGAGTTCTTACAAAACTTTTCATTTACCAAGAAGGGTTTGTATATGACTCAAATAATCACAACACATACAATTTCGGCACAACTTGAAGAATTCCAATAGTAAAGCATTTAGGGGAGATATGGGGTGTCTTTGCATCAAATGGAACACAACATCAGTTTGCTTAGAGATAAAAGTTCGCACGATTACTACTAGGCTTGTTCAAACAGATGGGGATATTTTTCTTTCATTTCATCTTCCGCTTCCCGTGTGGCTTCCCCAACTCGATAAAGCACCGCAATATTAATATATCAATGACAAGAACGTCAGCATTACAAACACTACTTTATCACAATGATACCTGAGCATGGACTGCACATATAAAAACCAACTGCTAAGCAATCAAGAGAAGATACTTTATGTCCACAACACTCTCAGCCTTTAATGGCCTCTTATATCTACAGACTTCCCAGAACACATTCATGGTAGCAATTTTGACCCCTAAACTTCATTAACAAGGGTAACAAATAGATATTTCGCATAATCTAATGATCCACTAACTTCACCTTCATTAATTTCCACTGTAATGATACACAATTGATCTCCACCCACTTTTTTGGACATGAACATGTGGATCCATAAAATATATGGCGAACAACCATGGGGACACTTCATGCGTCCTAGTGCGGCCTAATGTGGAATAAACTTATGCTACCTTTATTATCAACTCACATACATATTCAGGGGAAAACATTGAGAATAGCCTGCTCACCCTCCAAACTGTAAGTCTCTAAGCGAACACTCACACTAAACCTTTGATGACCTTCAACAATTACCCTAAGATGTGCTATCATAAATTGACCATAAAATTACCTATCCAATATATAAATATATATATATATATATCACACTATGAAACTTTATCATTGACTCGTCTGAACTTACAATACCCAATGGATCTAATACAGTGAGGAACAACAGAGTTCAAGATCAGGCTGGAGTAATTCAGGAATCATTAATGTGCTGAGCAGAGCAATTCATGAGGTTATATGCTAAGAGACACAGAAGGTTACTACTAACAACACTGACGTGGTTAACTATTATGAGGACATCAATTATTAGACGAATAAGTCATAGGGATAACTCGTACATTGCCAATAGGAACCACTAAGGAGGAATACTCGAGTACGTGAATCACTCATTTTCTAAAGTGTAGGAAAAATCCATTTATCAAGAACAAGAATACTCTGGCACCTTGAATGTGATACGGGTTTGAAAATACATGCAGTTGAATTACACTCTTACCATTACTTGAAACGCGAAATATATGCCATATGCCTGTAAGGATGAAAAAAAGTTGAACACTTATGAGATTATCATATTTCAGACAACTTAACCCCTTCCTGAGAATTGATCATATACAAGGGAACTAAAGATACGACCAAACTTGTCTTTCAAATCGATATGCTCATGATATGTGCAAAAATCTGAGGGCATCTAATCTCATCATTTTCTCAAGTAAAACCACATAGCTCAGACATCTAGATGTTGGAAAGAAATTGTGTACTGGTTAGAGGCATCCTAACGGTTAACATGATGCTCCAGGGAGAAAAACAAATGGCACTCCTATCCTCCCAGGGAGGTATAATACCAAGGGTAGCAAAACTATCCTTACATGTAACTGATATAGTCCATTATTCTAGAAGTCGAGTGAGAAGAAAGTCACATAACCCAACCAATCCGACCCATTTAAGACTTTGGAAAAAGGTATACACTTTGGTTTGAAATCATGGTAATTGAATCCCAAACTTCTAAGGAAAAGCATTACTTTTGAAACCCATGAGACAAGCCCTCGTAGTATTAGAAAATCAATAACAGTGACGAGAAGGTACCTAAAACCATTATGAGTAGGTATAGAACAAGGACTCAATGTGCCCTCATGCATAAGTTTAAAAGAATGAGCCGTCGTAATACATTTATCAGGAATAATCAACCTAGGTTATCTAGCCACAGGGACAAGCAAAGCATGTAAATGATCTTTAGAAGAGCATCTACCAGGAGTACTAGCATTATTTATTTATTCTAACAAAAGGAATATGTCCCCACCCTTAATGCTATAAGACTTTCTCTTTTGATGCCATGAAACATAAAATGAGTTTTTTTTTCAATGAGAGTTATCAGATGAAAATAGATGGTAAGGCAGCACAACTAAGAGCACCACTTGGAATCGACAAGCTTAAACAGAGTTGAAGACATTAGAAATCTGTAGAAAAGGGGAAATTTACCCACTCTCAGGGCGCTTGTAGAGTACATAAAAGTAAGGTTAATTAAATAGATCATATTGTTGGATAACTAGTCGAGACATCAAGGTAATATCGCATCGAAGATTACGGGTAAACAACACACGATGCAAAACAACTAAAAAGAAAGGGGAAAGAGCCTTATGTAAGTAACCTTTACATCATAACCACTAGGAACGGTGGTACTATAAAGCGATTATAAGAAGCTACATTTTTTTTGAAAGAAGGTCTCTCTATGTAGTCACGTGATGTATAGCTCCAGAATTCAAAAATCCAATTATATTTAGCAATTCAACTTCATAATGAAGCACTACCACACATTTCTATGCAACCAGTTGTTACGAGCCATGTTGGGAGGCGTTATAAGGCATGGCCAAGAGAAAGGCTTTTACATATGAATGTGTCACTAGGTGTATTTCTCCTTGGCCAACCCAAAATCAAAATGCGATACTTAGACTGATAAGCAGATTGTTGGACTAGCACGAGTGTAGATAATCCATTATTGGAAAGAGGTCATTCAATTTCAGCAATTGCAGTATGCTATCAACCCCTGATGAATCTTAAAGTGATATGAGAACCCAATGAGATAGTATTAGAATAATCATGGAGGGTTTGCAAATGTTCATAATGATTTCTTCATGGATTTTAACTTGAGAACTACCCAGATGCTAATGAAATACACAAGAATATGAAAAACAGGCGTCGTGCTATAATAACCCCAAAGGTGTGCTTGGTCATTGACAGGGAGCCTAGTTGGGGTCCTTACGTCAAAGGAAGTGTTACCATGACTCATGGAAGGATATGTTCTCTCATGATTATCGAACAAGTGTGGGGAAACTGGCACAATGGATTCACTAACTAAAGAAGACAATGAACACATGTTATGGGGGTGTAGAGAGAAAATAAATATCTATTATGAGTTGGACATGCTTCTGCTATATTAACTCCCAACTGCAATATACGACCAGGCCACGAGCAACCTTAATACTAGAACAAAGTGAGCTACATACAGCGGGAGGTACGAAGTGGACACGAAAGTTATGGCAATACAATATTTTCCTATGACGTGGACGTGAGGATCTAAACTTTCAGAGAGACTTTATATTCACGCACACGGTGACCATTTCGATTGACATGCACGCATGTGAGGTGTTAAGGTACGCTCTTATGTTACTAGGCAGTGAGAAGCTTTCATGATGGTATTCGCAAGAGAGTAGATTAACTGTTCAAATCATATAAGCCATATGCACAACTGAGTAAAAGTGTGACACGAGAAGGATCACAGTGCTGGGATGCTTCGCATGGATCTTTGCACCACATAGGTAAATTTTACAACTGTGCATGTAGGGGCACAAAAGAGTAGATTTTGTCCAATTAAATAAAAGATTCTGTAAGAATTTCATCGGATATAGTACCTTGGTGAGAATTCAGGAAAAGCAAGTGGGAAATATCAATCCTAGAGTTATAACTCAATTCAAAGTCATAATTGTAAAACTTAATTCTACAAGAATGTAAATAAGAGAATTCCTAAAGGAGTAGATTCATGAATACTGCATCTTGTTCAAATAGTTGATACATGAAATGTTTTGTTATTCAACATCTTGGTAAGACTACGTTTATAAGAACTCTTCAATATGGATGTACATATACAATGAGTAGAAGTTCTGATTTGACTCACTTAACGACGTTAGGTTGATAGGGCAGCAGCTTAATCGATACCCCTCGACTTTACATCCCTAACGTACATAGGTAACATATTGATATAACATATGATCTGATAGTGCAGAGACATCTATAGGGACAAGGACACTCCCCTCTTAGCGATATGTTTTACCAATCCATCCACATCTCAATACATTCTCCTAACAAGTCCTTGGGCAATCCACTCGGACTCAATGGTGGGATCAATCCCTCCTTACATCCCTCAAAATCACGGATTATGGCATCAAGATTACGAATCTTGAGAATAAGACTTAGAGAGAAAATTATCTTCCTAACTTGAGCTCTATTGCACAATTGGAGTATCAAAGAAGGGTGAAATTCCTAAATGTTTGAATAGCCTCCAACTTGTAGATGTGGTCGACATCACACCGATAAGAAGGACTCTACTAGACACGGCTCTGAGACATCCTAGGACACTTTAAAACCTTAGGCTCTGATACCAAGTTTGTCACACCCCAAAATCCGAGGAGCGCGACCGGCCCTCAACCGAGTAAACCCGACTGAGCAAGCCTGGCAGGTTTCATACATACTACCCATCCCAACTCAATAATTAAATAAGGGATAGACTCCATTAATCGAATTCTATCAACATATAATTAACGATTTCCATTTCAGTTTCATTAGCAACATCATTTCGCCACGTTAATGGTATTACAAGTTATAAACTTATATGCATCATTGCCAAACATAAATATTTCTATTTTAATTTCCAATACCCGACACTACCCACAACCTATCTACGGAGCCTCTAAATATAACATAAGAAAAATACAAAAATGTCGGCAACAAGGCTCAGGCTATACCTTACACAAATACAAAAATAATACTCCGGGAAGAGCAGCGACCTAAGCCACGTCGGGCCCCGAGGGGAAAGAGGCTCACCCATACAGCTGACGGAAAGTGGAGGAGGTTCTACTGCCGGTGGACTAGAGTGCCTGCTATAGATCCACCTACAATCATAACACGAATGTAGCGCCCCTCGCAAAAGGGACGTCAATACATTTGAATTGCACTGGTATGTATAACTAAACACCATTTTACTAGAAAGAACTATCTAACAGATACAAGCGACTAATATGGGCAAATCAAAGAAGCAATTCATATAATATTTCATGCAATTTCCACAACATAGATTAGGGCATTTCTGTCACATACTCACCACTGTTCTTATTACCTCCGCCATCTCGAGCGGAGTCCGGTCACAACCCGACCGGCTAGGTCACCTCATTGGAGGCATTACTTTCAATCCATATTTCATTTCCTTTATCCGGAATTCAATATCAGCACATTACCACCATGTGTGCGGCATGGCGTCCGATCACGACCCAATCGGCTAGGTTACCTCATTAGAGGCATTACTCAATTCTCATTAGTCAACACCTTCAAATCTTTATTCCACACATATCATAACAATTCATGGGCACTCATGGCCACCATCATCACACCATTTTCCCTTTTCTATATTCATTTTACAAGTTGTGATCATAGATACATATATCAAGGATAATTCAAGTTGCAAATCACAGGTAAGTGAGCACATAGCTAGCATGAATAGTTCTTTATTTCAATGTCTGCTTATAGCCCAAGTAATTCAACACATATCTGTACTTTTCATCATTCTCTAATTATCAAGATTGGTACATTATCCACATTGAAGCACATCATTCGCGGATATGCATAGATATATGCAAATCAATTAATGCGTAATGACAATCGATACACTAGCCAATTCAACTCTTACCATACTTTCGTAATGACAACGAAGCTCAATTTCTAATAAACAGGTGTTTTAGCCATACATACCTCAATAAAGTTTTTCCTTACTCTTTTACAATTTTCGGAACTCTTAGCCCTTCGATCTATTGAGTAAGAATTACAAATTAAATCGAGAATTAGAGATGAGATTGAGACTCTAGCTTGATTCAAGCATATTGACAAACCCTAGAGGTGCAATTTATATTATTTTGTACCCCTCTTTAATTCACCACCTCCCACTACTCTAAGGTTTACCATGCATGCAAGGAATCCATTGCTATACCCATGAATAATCTCACAAGTGACCCCTTATATCTGAGAATAAAACAAACAAGAGTTCGGGTGATGAAGTATTACCTCTTGAGATGAAGGTCTAGGGGTCTTCACTTGATTTTCTTCAAGGATCTAACCATATCTTGTAGAGCAATTCGATGGGGAGACTTTCCCTCTCTAAGAACCCTCTCTCTCTCGCTCTTTAGAAATGCTCAGAATAATGCTTAAAATGAGTTATAACACCGGATATATCGGTATGGAAGTCGGGTTAAAAATTAGAAAATTGGAGCCCCGAGTCAAATATGAGATCGCATTTGCAATCGCAGAGTAAACATGCGGTCCGCATAATAGACCGCAAAATGATCCCCAGAAACTAAACATTCTGACTCATACTGCGGTAAGGATGCAATCTGGATTCACGTTCTGCGATCGCAAAGTGCACCGCAGAACTGACCCTCGCAAAATTCAAAGGAAAATATGCGATGACTATACGGTCCACATTTCGATTATGCGATCGCATTTCGATCGCATAACTGACTTTAATTTTTAACCAACATTCTGCCTCACTCTGCGGCAGATATGCGGTCCACATTTCGATTATGAATTGCTAACACATTCTCCTAACTTGGCACCACGGGATTTGGGTTTTCGCGTAGGGATTTCATGGGGCCTTAAATCCTGTGTGTGGTGCTTCAAGAGGTCTATCCAATAGGCCTAGCCCCAGCCAGTCATAGCCACCGCGTCCTCCCAGAGCTTGTTACGAGTGTGGTGATACACGCCACATGGTTAGGGACTGCCCCAAACTTGGTAGGGGTGCATCTTTATAGACTACTCAGCCACAGCGTGCTCCTCAGAGTTCTCAGGCCATGGTTCCAGCTCCAGCTGCCTCCCCATCTGCCCAGCCGGCTAGGGGCGGGGAGATAAAGGTCGCCCTCGAGAGAGGGGCCGGGCCAGATATTATGCTATTCCTGCTTGTACTGAGGTTGTTGCCTCCGAATCTATCATTACAGGTATTATACTGGTTTGTCACAGAGAGGCATCGGTTATATTCGATCCAGGGTGTACTTATTATTATGTGTCTGCTTACTTTGCTCCGCATTTAGGTGTGCCTTGGAATTCTTTGAGTTCCCCCGTTTATGTTTCTACTTCCTGTGGGGGATTCTCTTATTGTGGACCGCATTTATCGGTCATGTTTGGTTACTATTCATGGTTTCGAGACCAGAGCGGATTTATTGTTACTCGGTATGGTGTATTTTGACATTATTTAGGGCATGGACTGGTTGTCGCCCCATTTTGCTATTCTTGATTGTCATGCCAAGACCATGATGCTGGCTATGCCAGGTATTCCGCGTATTGAGTGGAGTGGTACTTTAGATCATACTGCTAGTAGAGTTATCTCTTTTCTTAAAGTTCAGCATTTGGTTGAGAATGGGTGTGCCGCGTATTTAGCTTATGTGAGAGATGTTAGTGTTGATACCCCTTCTGTTGATTCAGTCCCAGTGGTACGGGATTATCCCGATGTGTTTACAGCTGATCTTCCGGGCATGCCGCCCGATAGAGACATTAATTTTGGCATTGATCTGTTACCGAGCACTCAGCCCATTTCCATTCCTCCGTATCGCATGGCTCATCCTGAGTTGAAGGATCAGTTGCTGGAATTGCTTGGTAAGGGGTTTTATTTGACCTAGTGTTTCACCGTGGGGTGCTCCTGTCTTGTTTCTGAAGAAGAAGGATGCTTCTATGCGTATGTGTATTGATTACCGTCAGTTGAACAAGGTTACAGTGAAGAACTGTTATCCTTTGCCTCGTATTGATGATCTGTTTGACCAGCTTCAGGGCGCACATGTGTTTTCTAAGATTGACTTGCGCTCAGGTTACCATCAATTGAAGATTCGGGAGCCAGATATCCCGAAGACTCCCTTCAGGACTCGGTATGGCCATTACGAGTTCCTTGCTATGTCATTTGAGCTGACCAATGCCCCAGCAGCTTTCATGCATTTGATACACAGTATATTCAGGCCATATATTGACTCATTCGTTATTGTTTTTATTGATGATATTCTGGTGTATTCCTGAAGTTGGGAAGATCATGAGCAGCACTTGAGGATCGTGCTTCAGACCTTGAGGGAGAAGAAGTTATATGCAAAGTTCTCAAAATGTGATTTTTGGCTGAGTTCTGTGGCATTCTTAGCCACGTGATTTCGAGTGAGGGTATTCAGGTGGATCCGAGGAAGGTAGAGGTCGTGCAGAGTTGGCCCAGGCCATCCTCAGCTACAAGTATTTGCAGTTTTCTTGGTGTGGCGGACTACTACCATCGCTTCGTGGACGGATTTTCATCAATTGCGGGCCCTATGACTAGATTGACCCAGAAGGGTGCCCCATTTCAGTAGACAGAGGAGTTTGAGCCGAGCTTTCAGAAGCTCAAGACAGCTTTGACTACAGCCCCAGTTTTGATGTTACCTACTGGTTCAGGGTCTTATACTGTCTATTGTGATGCCTCGAAAGTTGGCCTTGAAGCGGTACTGATGCAGGACGGTAGGGTGATTGCCTACGCGTCCAGACAGTTGAAGATACATGAAAAGAACTACCTTGTCCACGACCTTGAGTTAGTTGCCATTGTTCATGCCTTGAAGATCTGTCATCATTATTTGTAGGGTGTGCCTTGTGAGATCTATACTGACCACCGGAGCTTGCAGCATTTAATCAAGCAAAAGGATCTCAATATGCGTCAGAGGAGATGGTTAGAGTTGCTGAAGGACTATGACATTACTATTATGTATCACCCTGGCAAAGCTAATATGGTGGTGGATGCCTTGAGTCGTCGGGTGGAGAGTTTGGATAGTTTGGCATATTTACCAGCATCGGAGAGGCCTATGGCGATGGATGTTCAGGCCTTAGCCAGCCAGTTTGTGGGATTGGATCTTTCGGAGCCCAGTCGGGTTCTAGCCTGTGTGGTCTCCCGGTCTTCCCTATTTGATCGTATCCGGGAGTGGCAGTATGATGACCCTCATTTGCTTGTCCTTCAGGACAAGGTTCAGCGTGGAGATGCCAGATATGTGACCATTATAGATGACGGGGTATTGAGGATGCAGGGCCGGATTTGTGTGCCCAATGTTGATGGTCTTCGAGAGTTGATTCTAGCAAAGGCCCATTGTTCGCGGTATTCCATCCATCCGGGTGCCGCGAAGATGTATCAGGACTTGACACAACACTATTGGTGGAGGCGGATGAAGAAAGATATAGTTGGTTATGTGTCTAGATGCCTCAACTGCCAGCAGGTAAAGTATGAGCACCAGCACCCGGGTGGGTTGCTTCTCTAGATAGAGATTCCGGAGTGGAAATGGGAGCGCATCACCATGGATTTTCTATCGGGACTCCCATGGACCTTGAATAAGTTTGATGCCATTTGGGCCATTGTGGATTACCTGACCAAGTCTGCTCATTTCATCCCTGCGTGTACCACTTATTCATCGAGCGGTTGGCAGAGATTTATATCCGGGAGATCGTCTGTCTGCATGGTATTCCAGTTTCTATTATTTCAGACAGAGGTACCCAGTTTAAATCGCGGTTCTGGAGAGCCGTGCAGCAGGAGTTAGGTACTCGGGTAGAGTTGAGCATAACATTTCACCCCCAGACGAACGGACAGTTCGAGCGCACTATTCAGATTCTTGAGGACATGCTCCGTGCATGTGTGATTGACTTTGGACGGTCTTGGGATCATTTCTTGCCATTGGCGGAGTTTTCTAACAACAACAGTTATTAGTCCAGCATTCAAATGGCACTGTATGAGGCTTTATATGGTAGGAGGTGTAGATCTCCGGTGGGCTGTTTTGAGCTGGGCGAGGCCAGGCTATTTGGCACAGAGTTGGTTCAGGATGCGTTGGAAAAGGTTAAGATGATTCAGGATAGACTCCGTACAGCCTAGTCCAGACAGAAGAGTTACGCAGATAGGAAGGTTCGTGATGTTTCATATATGGTTGGTGAGCGGGTTCTGCTTCGGGTTTCACCTATGAAAGGCGTCATGAGGTTTGGGAAGAAAGGAAAGTTGAGTCCGAGGTTTATTGGACCTTTTGAGATTTCGAGGCGAGTTGGGGAGGTTGCCTATGAGCTTGCCTTACCTCCCAGTTTGGCCAGAGCTCACCAGGTATTTCATGTTTCGATGCTCCGGAGGTATCACGGGGACCCGTCGCACGTGTGGGATTTCAGTTCAGTCCAATTGGACAAGGATCTATCTTATGTTGAGGAGCAAGTGGCTATATTGGACAGGCAGATCAGAAAGTTGAGGTGAAAGAACATAGCTTCAGTGAAGGTTCAGTGACGGGGTCAGCCGACCAAGGAGGTGACTTGGGAGACCAAAAAGGATATGCGCAGCAGTTACCCTCATCTTTTCACTACTTCAGGTATGTTCTCTATGCTCGTTCGAGGACGAATGAATGATTAAGTGTAGAAGGATGTGACGACCCAGCCGAACGTCTTAAGAATTAACGCCCCGATCCCCTATTAACTGCTTCCCCTAAGTTCATTTATGCTATTTTGGTTTGCCGGGACATTCGGTGTTGGGTTTCAGTGAGTTTTGGGACACTTAGTCTCTAAATGAGAGCTTAAGTGTTGAAAAGTGGTCCGTAGATGGAAAAATGTGAAGACGACATCGGAATGGAAATCTGATGGTTCTGTTAGCTCCGTTAGGTGATTTCGGGGTTGGGAGCGTGTTCGGAATGTATTTTGGAACTCCGTAGCTCATTTAGGCTTGAAATACCAAAGTTTGAATTTTTGAAGTTTCCGGTCCGATAGTGAGTTTTTGATCTGAGGGTCGGATTGGAATTCCGAAACTTTCATTAGCTCCCTCATGTCATTTGGGACGTGTATGCAAAATTTTAGGTCATTCGGACGTGGTTTGGTTTGGTTTTTGATCAAAAGTATATTTTGATGAAATTTGAAGTTCTTAGGCTCAAATCTGTTATTTAATCGAGTTTCCGACGTTGTTTTAGGTGTATTGAGGATCGGTACAATTTTGAATAGAGTATTAGGTGTTACTGGTTCTTTTGGTTGAGGTATCGGGGGTCTCGGGATGATTTCGGGTGGTTAACGGAAGGATTTTGGAAGTTTGGAAATATTAGTCTTGGTTGCTTCTAGTATTTCTGCATCTGCGGCTTGGGAACCGCAAATGCGGTTCCGTAGATGCGAAGTAGAGGACCGCAGAAGCGTTTTTGGTCGGGAGCTCAATATCCACAGATGTGGTGGCTTTCCCGCAGAAGCGAATCCACATCTGCGATGTCAGGGTCACAGGTGTGGAATCTGGGATTTTAAGTGAAACTGCATAAGCGGTTGGGTTTCCGCAAAAGCGGGACCACAGAAGCAGGACCGTAGATGCGGTCCCTTGACCGCAAAAGCGGAAACCTATGGGCAGAAATATCAATTTCGAGGGTTGAGTTTTAAAAGTTGGAAAAATCAATTGAGAGCTCGGGAGAGGGCGATTTCGAGTGGGTTTTGAAGAGACAATTATTAGGTAACGTTTCCTTAACCCTTTTTAGTTGTATTCCATCAATATATAGCTAAATACATCATCTAATTTCGAATTTAGGGTCAAAATTGGGGGGAAACTTCTTAGACCAAACTATTGGGTTTTGAGTCAGCATTTGACCTCCGATTTGGGAGATTTTTATATGGTTAGACTCGTGAGAGTACGAGGGTTCTGAAAATGTAAAAATTATTCAATTCCGAGACATTGGTATGAAGGGCATTTTGGTCATTTTACCTAATTTCACGCTGTAGCTTTGAATTTAATAGTAAAACCAGTTGTTTGTGATGTCATTTATAATGTGTAATTTAATTAAATAGATTTGGGCCATTTGGAGTCGGATACTCGTGGCAAAGGCGTGATTTCTAGTTGATGTTGGAGCCGATTCGAGGTAAGTGGCTTGTATAACCTTGTGCGGGGGACTTTTTCCCCTTAGGATTTGTTATTTGGTATTTTGAGTGCCTTGTACGTGAAGTGACGAGCGCGTACTTGAGCCAATTGTTGAAAATCCGGTTTTTCTTAATTAAGGTATTGAGATTGAGTTTTCTTTCATATTTGCTATATTCTACTTGCCATTGTAACTTCTGCTAGATTAGGGACGCATGTTTAGTTTTTTTTGGGTCAAATATCAAAAAAAATTATTTAACCAGAAAAATATATTTACAACACCTCTAACTCTTTTGGACTAAAGGGCTAGACTCAAGGAACATCAAATAACTATATCAAAGAAACTATTTACGGATTTTATAGTTTCTCTACTATACTAGCTTCATAGAGGAAAACTATTCACTTTTTCTAAGTACATCTTCCATGTTGCCTTCTGTTGTCCTCTTGTATGCAATTGAATGGAAATATCTCGTATTATCTTCTTTATATCAATCTCCCTTCCTTGGAATCTCCTTGTGTTTCTTTCTATCCAAGTATGGTATAATAGTACTGCAAACAGAAATGCAAGTATACTACCATGAGTCCGGCTGTTTTTTGTCTTTGCACCTAACCATTTAACTTCCTCTGCCCACATTCCAATCTGGTGTTTCTATCTTATCCAATTCAGCAGTATGTCCCAAATGCTTCTTGAGTACTGGCATTGGAAATACAGATGCTCCATAGTTTCAGTTATCTCAGTCTTGCATAGGACACAACCAATCAACCTGTAGGCCCCAAGCTGCTAGTCTATCCACAGTATTAAGCCTGTGATTTAGAGCTAGCCATAGAATAAAATTATGCCTAGGGATATTTGTACCCAGTATTAAGGCTTTCCACTCCACTTTAGGGTACTGAGATCTTGATAGAGTGTACATTCTCTGGATACAAAACATTCCTCCTCTATAGAACTTGTTTATATTTGCAAAAGATTCAATGTTTGTATACCAACCTTTGATGTCAAATATCTTTCTCACCAACCAGCAAGCTTGCTTAGGGGTCTGCATACTCGTGAATGCCTTCCTCTTTATATAAACAGTGTGAATCCATTTGATCCAGAGTGCATCCTTTTTTAAGTGTACTGCCCACATTAGCTTACATAATGCAGCTTTGTTCCACCATTCAAAAGTTATGACATTTAGACCTCCAGTTGATGCAGGCATGCATATTCTGTCCGAGGATATCAAAGCCCTCTTTGAAGGGCAATAACTTCATGTCCATAGGAAAACTCTGCAGGCAGAGTTAACTAGGTGAATGATCTTCTTTGGTATCAAGAATACCTGCCCCCAATATGTCTGCATTTCAAATAGCACTTTTCTTATAAGTTATAATCTACCACTGTATGATAATAACTTTGATGTCCAGCACTTTATTCTATTTGTGATCTTCTCTACTAGTGGCATGCATTGCTGAACTGATAGTTTCCTTGAGGATAGAGGTACTCCCAAGTACTTGAATGGTAAGGACTCCAACTTGAATTGGAACTCTGAACATATCATTTCTTTAAATCCCTGACTGACTCCAGCTACATAGATAGAGCTTTTATCTAAATTATCCATGAGTCCTATCACCTCTGAGAAGTGGTTGAACTTGTCTAGCAACAGTAGTATAAAAGTCTTGTCAGCTCTACAACACATGATCAGGTCATCTGCAAAACAGATATGAGTTAGATTCATTTTGGCATATCTTGGATGGAAGTTGAAGTCTGGAATTTCCTTTAAGCTCTTCAAAGTTCTGCTCATATACTCCATAACTAAGACAAATAAGTATGGAGACATAGGATCCCCTTGTCTCGGTCCCTTTTTTGCTTGAAATCTTTTTGTGAGTCCCCCATTAATCAGTATAGAATAACTTGCAGTTATTACACATTCCCTGATCCACTCTACCATCTTGTTAGGGATACCATATTCCAGCAGCACCATGTGTAAAAAAGGCCATTCAACAGGGTCGTATACCTTTCTTATATCCACTTTGATCATGCATCTAGGTGAAATCCCCTTTTTGCTATATCCTTTTACCAACTCATGAGCTAGGATAACATTATCTAGTATACTTCTCCCCTCTATGAATGCTGATTGAGTTGGTCCAACTATGAAGTCTACCACTGTTTTAAGTCCTCAAGTGAGTATTTTGGCAATGAGTTTGTAAATTGTATTACAACATGCTATGGGCCAGAATTCTTTGACAAAAGAAGGGCTAGTCACTTTTGGCACTAGTGTAATGGTTGCACTGCAGACACTCTTCAATAATTTCCCTGATTCAAAGAAGTCCTTCACTACCTTTACCACCTCTTCTCCAACTATGTTCCGGTGTTTTCTGAAGAACTCTACTGGGAAGCCATCAATGTCAGGTGCTTTGTCACTTGGTAATTCTTTTAGCCTTTTTAGAATTTCAGTCTTAGATACTTCCTTGATCATATTCAACTGTTGCTCCCTATCCAGACAAGGACCATTTCTAGCTATGCTTACATCAAGACAGGTTAATTCTGAGGCCCTCGTTCCAAGCAAACCTTCCAAAAAACTGTAAATTCTTGTTCAACTAGTATAGGGTCAGTCAGTTTTTGTCCACTCTCATTACAGATGATAGAGATTTTGTTTCTAGCTTGTCTTACCTTTAACTGCCCATGGAAAAACTTGGTGTTTAAGTCTCCTGCTGAAATCCACATTGCCCTAGATCTCTGCCTGTACACATTTTCTTTTATACCTTGCCACTTTTCTACTTGTCTCAGTAGCTCTTTCTCCTCTAGGATCAAGTTATTATTGAATAGGTCATTGTCTATCTTCTTCTGAATTTGCTGCAGCTCATTTTTCAATATTTCAACTTTTTTGTTAACTGAATTTTATATTCTATTTACTCCTTTTGCCCTGCTTCCAAGTCTTTGGAGTTTTTGCCAGACTGAGTACATAGTGCATCCAGTGATTTCTTGATCCCACACCTCCTGTACCATTTTGTTGAAATCCTCATCCTGCAGTAGTACATTCAGAAGCCTAAATGGCTTTGGTAGATGATTCCTGATAGTTTCAGTACATAGCACTATGGGTGAATGATCTGATACCCCATAGTTCTCATATACTGCCTCTATATATCTATATTGTATAAACCAGTAAGAGTTCCCCAAAGCCCAGTCAATATTGCTATATATTCTATCAGCAGCCTCTCTTTTGTTGCACCAAGACCGTTGACATCCTTTTCTGTTCAAACATCCCAAACCAATATCATCAACACAAGTTTGGAAATCAACCACTTCACTCTGATGGACTGGATTACCATTTATTATGTCATTTACAGATAACATAGTGTTGAAGTCTCCATGTATCAGCCAAGACTCCCTCATAGTACTATGCATCTGTCTTAGCTTTGTCCATATTTCTTGTCTTTCTGCAACAGTATTATAACCATACACAAAAGTCAACCAACACTTAAAGTTTAAGTTCCTATCCTTGATCTCACAATGCACCAGTTTTGCTCCAGCCTGGATTATATTAACATCTAACTACTGAGTCCTCCTCATTACCCATATCGTCCCATTATAGGCATATGAGTAATTTGAAAAAACTTCCCAATCAGTTCCAATCCTCCTCCTAACTTTTTTTTCTTTCCCTTTTTTCACTTTGGTCTCAAGGCACCCTAGAATTGTAATTTTATTCTTAAGCAAAAAAGCCTTGAGTTCTTTCTACTTGTCACACCTCTTTTTTACGGCGCTTTAACATACTCCGGCGAAAGGGAATATATATAAGCGTAAAAAGAGTTTT
>MU746483.1:5908-45578 GCA_026770625.1 Nicotiana glauca
CGCGGTTCTGTCGCGGTCGCGGTGGAACCGCGGCAGAACAGTGCCTCTGATTCTTCGAAGTTCTGCAGCAGCCTTTCATCGCGGTTCTACCGCGGTCGCGGTGGAACCGCGGTGGAACAGTACTTTCGGCTCTTAAGGGCTAATATGACGTGATTTCAATGGAAATTTGCATATTTGGCCTCTTTTCTCTAGTATTGACTCCAAAATAGCTCCTTAGCCTTCCTTAGCCATTTATTACCTATAAATCATGAAAAACACTAATAAGAGCATTTTGTTATCATATATATCATCAAAACAACATAAGAATGTGATTATTCAATGTGTGATTATAGTCAAATTCACCTATTATCAGGCGGATAATTTGCAAATTATAAATATTTTTCGTAATATAGTTTTCTATATGGTATAGGAACCAGTAGCGGATCCAGGATTTCAAAGTCATGGGTGCTCGTCGATAAAAATTCTAAAAAAAGAGGAAAAATAAATTTACTGATGGATGCTCACCCGACACTTATCTTAAAAATTTGATAATTGCTATATAAATCTACTAATCATAGTCAAAGACAATGGGTGCTTAAGCCCCCATATAGTTCCATGTAGATCCGCCAACGATAGGAACGAAAATTTCCTTTTCTTAAGGTTGTGTCAAAGGTCCAAAAATTACTTAATAGACCGAAAGAAGTACCAACTAGTGCTCTATATTAGGAATTTTTCTGCTCTCAAAATTCGAACCCGAAAATTATGATCAAGGGTAGAAGCAACCTAACCATGCCACCATATGTGTTGGTAGTAATCCAAGTATCACTTGGCTTATGACTAGCTAATCTTTGATTGCATCAATAATTAAATGTTAAAGATGCCTCGAATGGTGTAGTTGAACTAATTAAGAACTTTGCGTCCAAATAGAGATGACAGTGGAGCGGGGCAGGGCGGTTGCGGTACGTGTTAAATCTTAACTCGAAAAGACTTTAACCCGTCCCTCACCTCCCCGCATAACAAAAATTTCAGTTTCAATTTGCTCCACCTCGATCCACATAAACCCACCATGCCCCGCCTCGCCCCGGATATCAAAACTTCTCTATTATTTCAATTTTAATGAGCAATTTTTTCCCCTATTACTATATTATGTCTAAAGCTTCTCGTTCTCCTTGAAATACATAAAATTATAAGAAAGAGAAAACGATAGTCTGATCTATGAGACAAATTCAATTAAAATTATCAAAAGATCACTGCAATCGACACCTGATCTGTACTATCTAAGAATTTTTGGTGAATTGCAGAGTTTCTTTTATACAAAAAATAAGATTTTGGTGTATTTTTTTTGGAGCAGCTGAACGAAAATAAGATTTTGTATTTATGAAAGTTTAGTAATAATCTTTCATATTTTTAAGTCTTTCTTGTCAAATGAACATTTTCATTATTAAAAAACAATCACTTATATATGACTGATAGCCAATGGAAGAACCATAATTTTGTGAGAAAAGCAGAAAATTCACGATGGTATTAGTCAAAAGTACCTCACCCGCAACCGCAACCGCAACCGCATTGAGTTTTTAAAAAATGTTTGCACCTGTAATGACACTATAGGTCATTTATAATTTTAACACTTAATTATGTGTTTTGAAACCTATAATAGCTTTGTTTAGCCTTCTCGATTTGCATGCGCAGTCCGTGTCTTCTTTTGGAAGGTTTTATGTGAAAAACTAATTAAAAGGTGAAATCGTACTTTAAAACTCATTTGAGTTGACTTTGGTCAGTGTTTTGAGAAAACAGACGTGGATCTGTATTTTTTATGGTCAATATCGTAATTTGGGACTTGGGCATATGTCCTGAATCGAATTCGGAGGTCCTTATCTTGATTTATCACAATTTGTTGAAAATTAGAAGTTTAAAGGTTTAAAAATATTTCAAGTTTGACCGAAGTCTGACTTTATTGCTATCGGGTCCGAATTCTGGTTCCGAAACTTGATATAAGTTCATTACCGTATTTATGGCTTGTTTGTGAAATTTGATGCAAAACGAAATTTATTTTACGTGATTCGGACGTCCAGTTGTTAAAATGAAAGTTCTTAAGTTTCATTAAAAATTTCATTCATTTTGGTGTCTGATTCGTAGTTCTAGGTGTTATTTTGGTATTTCGATCGCGCGAGCAAGTTCGTACGAAGTTTTTGGACTTATGTCCATGTATGATTTGGAGCCTCGAGGGCTCGCGTGAGTTTCGGATAGTCTTTGGTGTGGTGTGGACTTAAGAAAAATAGCTAGTGAAAATCTGGTTCTCGTGCAGCCTCTGATCTTGCAATTGCGAGGTGAATGTTCGCACATTTCCTCTGTCAAGTTCGCATTTGCGAAGGGGTACTAAGGGAGAGTGGTTCGTATTTGCGATCAAACAGTTGCAATTGCGAATAAACTCATCGCATTTGTGATTGCAGCAGAGATGGGAAATCTTCGCATTTTCGAAGGCTTTCTCGCATTTACTGGGTTCGCAACAGGTTGCAATTGCGACATTTGTGCCTGGACAAAAGAAGGGAAAGACGGGATTTTTGCTTATTCTTTAAAATTCTCAACCCTAAGCACCCTAGAAACAATTTTCCCAGGTACCTTTCTTCCTAAATTCATTGGTAAGTAACCTTATTCTACTTTCTCTCAATTACTCATACATTTCACAAGTTTTCAACATTAGATCTAGGATTTTTATGATAGAAATTGAAAATTCGGGAAGAATTGGGGGGTTTTGCAAATTTGAGATTTAGACCTCAATTTTATGTCAAATTATGAAACTAATTACATAATCAGGTTCAGGGGTGAATGGGTAAATGGATTTTGTTCCGAATCTCGGGTTCTGACCAAGCGGACTCGGGGTTAAATTTTGTTGACTTTTTGGGAAAAATATAAAAAAAAATCTTAACTTTATGTATTGTAATTAATTTCTCTATCATTATTTGATTTTATTGAGTCGATTTTGGTTAGATTCGGTTGGTTTGAAGACGGATTGTCACAACCCAAAATTCACTAAAGGTCGTGATGGCGCCGGACACTGCTGTTAGGCAAGCCAACCAAATTACTTGATGAATTTCTCATTTTAACAATCTTGAAAACTAACATCTTTCTTCAATTTTTTATAAATAAAAAGATAATTGCTTAAATTCAAATTAAATAATAAGCAATTAATACTAAATATTTCAAAACCATCCCAGAACCCGGTGTCATAAGTGCATGAGCATTTATTAAGAAGAAAATAAAATACAACATTCGTCCGGAATAGTGGACAGAAAGTAAATACAATATATTGGAAGGGACAATACTAGCTGCGGGCCACCTCGAATAATGCAACTCACCTAGTCTCAATATCATCCGTGTTGCTATGCCTAGTAGGCCACTAATAACACATGAGTCTGTACAACAAAAATGCATAAAAGTATAGTATGAGTATAAAAAATAACGTGTACTCAGTAAGTATCCCGTCTAATCTCGAAAAAGTAGAGACGAGAGGTCGACTTCAACACTTACTAAGGGTCTAATAATGTGATGTTAATAATACATTAAATCATAAATTTCTATAAACATGATTTTAATCCAATAGACGGAAACAAGTAACAATTATTTATTTTATAGGAAATTTCCAAAATTCCTTTTCATTATTTATCCAAATATTCTCAAGCTAGGAAGAGGCAATAACACCTTTAATAAGTTCAAGGCAGCGATACAAGCATGCGCAAATCATACCGAGGCGTACGGCGCGCTCTAACAGAAGGTAAACTGTGCACTGCTGAGGGTCGAACGGCGCGAACTATAGATGCATCTATTTAATCTTCCGAGGCGTTCGGCCCGTTCCAAAAATAAGCACACAGAAAGTCAATCAAGAAGTCTACACGGAGTAATTATCCAATTAAAACAAATCCTCTTTTAACCATTTAAGAAAAATGAAGTTTTATCTGTTTAGAAATTCATTTACTAATTCGATGTGATTTAAGCAATTCAAGCTATCAATAGGTTCATAAATAATCCAAGTATAGCATGTTTTTAGGTCCTAACTACCCGGACAATAGCATAATAGTATCTACGCACAGACTCTCGTCACCTTGTGCGTACGTAGCCCCCATAAATAGGAGCAAATATCCAATTAATTCACCTATGGGGATAATTCCCTCTTACAAGGTTAAAAAGGAGACTCACCTCGCTCCGAAGATCCATAACCGGCATTCTACCCCCTTCCGAAGACTCAAACCGATGAACAAAGATCCAAAGTTAGCCAATAATGATATCAATCCATAAATATATACTTAATTATTCATTGCAACCCAATTTATGACAATTCAAAGAATAAGTTTACCCATAGCCTCACGAACTCAAATATATAATTTTCTCTTAATTTCATACTCAAAATCATGGTCCAATTCCAAGAATATCAATTTTCTAGGTTTTCCCTCAACCCCAAGTTTTCTATTTCCATGTCTAAATCCATATATAAACCTTATATTTAGCTAGCACAACTTACTTACCTCATGATGAATGATGAAACCATCTCTCCAAGAGCTCCAAAATCGCACAAGATGTGAGTGAAATTGAGCAAAAATGACTTTGAGCCCATATTAAATGAACCTCACTGCCCAACGATTTCTGCATCTGCGGTCAGGGGACCGCATTTGCGATCCCGCATCTGCGAAAAGGGGCGAAGGGGCTGGGACCGCATTTGCGGTCTCCAGGCTGCATCTGCGGAGCTGCTTCTGTGCCTTGGGAGCCGTATCTGTGGTTCCTGGCCTGGCCGCCCTGGGCCGCTTCTGCGATGGGAAAACCGCATCTGCGGTCCAAGAACCGCAAATGCAGTTATGACAGAAGCAGCAATCCTTCAGCCTTCTCAAAATTTCCAAATTCGATCCGTTAACCAGCCGGAATCCACCCAAGGCCCACGGGACCCCAACCAATCATATCAACCAGTCCCAAAATACATTATGGACTTGCTCGAGGTCTCAAATCATATCAAACAATGCTAAAACCACGAATCGACCTCCAATCCAAGCTTAATGAACTTTAGAATTTCAAAATTCTACTTTCGATATTTAAACCTATCAAATCAAGTCCGATTGACCTCTAATTTTACACATAAGTCATATTCGATATCACGGACCTACTCCAACTTCTGGAATCAGATTCTGGCCCCGATATCAAAAAGTCCCATTTCCGGTCAAACTTCTTAAAACCTTCAAATTTCTATCTTTAGCCACATGACTCCCAAATGACCTACGGACCTCCAAATTCGCTTACGATCGCGCTCCCAACTTCAGAATCACCATACGGAGCTTCTCCAAACTCAAAATCCCAAACGGACATCATAACACTGAAATGTATGTCAATCCAAACTTATGAAATTTCTTCTAAAATGCTAACTTCCTCAATATGCGCCAAAATGCTCCCGGTTTATCCAAAACCCATACGCCCAAGTCCGAAATCACCATACAAACCTGCTGGAACCTTTAGATCCCGATTCTGAGGTCGTTTACTTAAAAATCCAACCCTAGTTAGTTCTTACAACTTAAAGCTTCTGAAATTAGAATTCTCTTTCGAAATTTAATTTCACACGCATACAAGTCATATTTCTTGAAATGAAGTTGTTCATGGCCTCAAACAACTGAACGATGTGCTAGGGCTCAAAACGACCGGTCGGGTCGTTACATTCTCTCTCCACTTAAACATACGTTCGTCGTCGAACGTGCTGAGAACTGCACTGAAGTAGTCTGAAATCATTGTTTAACACCTCATGCACCTTCCCGTGCTACCACAACTCGGTTGAGCACATTAGCTCGATCAATTATGAAGATATTTCCTTTTATTCAAGCAAATAAGCCTTAGAGCCCAATTCTAACATCCAGAATTCTATGCTTGTCCTGTTTCCAACATACGCTCATCATATCCATCACTACACGCAGTACCAAGACGTGACTGCATACCCTAGCTGAATTCACACCTTGCACCATTTTACTCATAGGACCACAATAACATTCTTTGATCAATTTAGTCAAAATTTCATGAATCTGATGCTCCCATCGCACAACATGACATACATAGGTCTTGTTCTAACCCTTACAATACCGACACGATGGATGAGATATGTATAAATTCATAACCACTGCCGAAACAACAATTCATTGGGTCTATACTCCTGGCAAGAACTATTACCTCATTCTGAACCAAACAATGATCTTAGCTCCTTAATATATTTCATATAATCGATTGCACTTATCTCAAATTCAATGATCTCGTCTCACCCAGTACGAACTGCTCAGGCAATAAGCTACCCGACATGACCAAAGGTCTCACATGATGCTACAATGTTCCAATAGGCTACCAATTCGAACGCGATACAAAAGGAAAACGAACTCTGGAAGGAACTACCTAACTCACACACCAATACGAACTTTCCTTAGAAAATAGGAAGCAACGCATACAAAAATAGCATATAGAAAACTATACTCAAAATCACATTGTTGTGGCGCGCAACCCGTTCCAAATAACATACCCATGGCGGCGTGCCACCCGATCTACACATATATCTCACATAAGGAGATGCACATCGAGCTAAATTTGCTCATTACAATAAAATACCAAATTTTTGGTCACAAACACGCTAAGTGCATAATACCATCCCTGAGAGGACAAATAGCGCTATTAGCTACAAAACCCAAGCACAACTGAGGTGCGATATACGATCTGAATCTCAAGAGCCATTTTTCCATATAACATCATTTCTACGCGGATCCTCAACACATAAGCAATTTCTCAAGCCGTCTCACAACTCACACGGCGCAATGTATCCCTACATGAAATATCTGACATTGAAATAGCACCCTGACTAATCCTCCATAAGAAGCGCATTACTGAAATGAACACGTTTGGCATGATATAGAGCCCATATTCACATTGGAATCCATCCACCGACCTCAAGTTGATTCTGATCGCACTGAACTAGGCTAATTACCTTTCAAAGGTCCATAATAACTCCTCTTCCGCTCATAACACATAAGAACATCCATCATGGTCGGAGAAATCATCTGTAGTCCACAACTAAATAAACTGAGTGCCCTCCAGGCATATATTCTCAAATCAACGATATTATCACAACCTTCATATTTGGTTTAAGTCTTTAATCAATCAAGTGACTACCTGCCACACTTATACATTCTTCCTGTGGGACACACTCCTACAACCTACCATAACAAATAACTAGGTCGTACCTCTAAACCACCGTCCGCACTAACGCTGAAAAGCAATCAAAAATCATTAACTAGGATGCGAAGCCTTTTTCACAAAACATCTATCTCAGGTGACGCTAAAAATAATACCAACTTACCTGAAACATCGAAACTCCTTTCTTGCTCATCCGCTCGCATCACATCCCTGTCAACGCTGAATTGTTACCTTGATCTCCACTTCAAATTCCATACCACTCACTGCACCTAACATGCCAACATACGATAGAACATGCTTTTCATCATAGCTTCGGAACCACTATTAGGCTAACACTTCATCATATAAAATCTTTTCATTTAACTCGCTTCAGGAGAACCATAGCAACACATAGGTAAATTCTCACTGCCGTGGAAATATGCAAATCTCTAAGTAGTGGTCTACCCCATCATAATCTTTCCGGGATATGCCTACACGTAACAGGCCATAACAGTGGAATACCTCTGAATAACATCAATTACAGCGGTCGACAAGCCTTACACATACCGCCACAAATCACTTGCATAATTCACTGAAGGAACCTATTACTGCCACCAATATGCCAATTCAGCCAGGGCTAACCATTCTATCTTCTTCCAATTTATCCTTGATTGCCTTAGAAATAATAATAACTCTATTCAGCACATAACACCCTCCATCCGCACTCATCCCGAGTGGACTTGAATCACGAGACCATGCTGTCTTAAATCCCACGAACCATTTTGTACCTCCCAATTGCTACATCGTAAGTCAAAACATCATAGAACATTTTGTGCCTCTTCTCATAGGCTACTATCAAGATTGATTCTTAACCGTACCTATAGGTTCGAAATCATTAGGCATCACACTTTATCTTTTGAATTCACTAGGACCGTTATTGATAGCCACCCAATCTGACTTGGCCCCGAATATAATCAATTCCATAGATCTTTTAGCACATGAATACCCTCTCGGTAAAGCACTTGGCAGAATCACTTCCCTTAGAACTCGCATCTTTACAAAGCACAATCCCGAATCCTTCCCTAAGTCTGAATATGGGCCAATAAGTAAGGCCAACGATAGCACACCTTTAATAATTATTTAGCTCAAATTACCACTTATGGTCTTTTCTCGTAGCTAAAATAGCCAATCAATATGCTAATAACCAGAAACCTCGTAAGTAGTTAATCGTCCAACCCAATATTAGACGGTGGGACTCTCCCACTTAGCTCGAAGCCACTATTACACAACTCTAGAGTTCACCAGGATTCTTAATCTTTTATTGACATAACCTTGCGCAATCAACCGCCAAAATTCTCGATATCTTACTGTAGAAACCCCCTTTTATACTCCGAATCATCAACAACATTCGCACGACCGATCCCTTCGTTGTATGACCAATAGAATTCTTTGCAGAAGTCTCGCCAACCGTGCGATTGCTAACCTGCTCACATGAGTAACCCACCTGTAGAAATCACTCTCCAACATCTTCCAATGCTGTTGCACGGGGTACAATCACTATGACATCAATAACCCATCCTAAGTTCGAGCTCACTTTCCAATTGCACAAGTCCATTCACCCCTTGTGGACATCAATTAAATATGTGGCAACATTCTTCCAATTCAAAGTTATGTTTTATCCTTCTTCATTCAAGCAGTTCCTTCCCGTTATATCAAATCTCTTGCTGCATAATAGCCCATACTTCAAATTAAATCTATGGACCCCAATAACCAATCACTGATATTCTCAAATCACTCCAAACTCTCCTTAAGGTACGTGGTCATCCCACTTCAAATCCCATATGCAACTCCGCAACTCTCCCACTTTGGCGGAACTCATCCCCTTAATCGACTACTCGACCCTTGGCCTCTTATACTCAGCCTTCTAGAAATTTTAGCCACCACCTGACACTTCCCACATGTCTTTTCTCGTCCTTTGCTGCTCAGCTACTGCCTTAAATAAGATCTATCTTCGTGGCACTTGAACCCACAATTGCTGCTAACTTTTCACCTTTCGGAAGATCATCTTTCTCATACCGTCGACATTAGAAACACCGATTCAACCCTGAACTACCGCACCCTGTGATATCTGACATCCGTATTTTCGATACTAATTCCCAATATTTTGCCCCAAAGGCGAATTGTAGAAGGTCATAACACTGGCAAACTTAGTATGTCCAGTTAGGACAACGACATCCCCTGATAGAAGAAAGCTCCACCACGCTCGCAAATACCAAGTCTCATTACTCTACCATCCAAAATTTGCACATTCTTAGTCCGATTGCCTTTCCCCTACCGGTAATAAAATACTAAATCTCTGAATTACGCATTGAGTAAACTTTCCTTCAAGTCATTCACTGCCCTTACACGTGGGCAAACATCCTACCATCATATCACTACTATAGAAAAATCATTCGTAAGCATCATGGCAACTTGTGTCTAGCCTCAGAGTCCTCAGAAGTACTGCTACTGGGCAAGGACAATAAAATATACTTCTACAAAGCGACGACAATAATCCGATCAGCTATACCGGGAGAAACATCCCGTATCACATCTGTAGTACCATTACGGTTCTTCAATTCTCGATTTATAACAAGCGGTTCGCGTCACGTAAGATTAAGTAGGAATGACTTAAAAGCATACGCCTCCAAGGATGAAATCGCACGATAAGGAATTAAGAAGGAAAGTACTCCTAATAGTCCTGCAGCCTCCCGAGGATAAATACAGACGTCTCCGTACCGATCCACGAGACTCTACTAGACTTACTCATGACCCGTGAGACCCTAGAAACTTAGTGCTCTGATACCATGTTGTCACGACTCAAAATCCACTAAGGGTTGTGATGATGCCGGAAACTGCTGTCGGGCAAGCCAACTAAATTACTTGATGAATTTCTCATTTTAACAATCTTGAAAACTAAGATTTTCCTTCAATTATTTATAAATAAAAAGATAACCGCTTCAATTCAAATTAAATAATAAACAATTAATACTAAATATTACAAAACCATCCCAGAAACCGGTGTCACAAGTGCATGAGCATTTACTAAGAAGGAAATAAAATACAACATCCGTCCGAAATACAATTGACAGAAAATAAATACAATATACTGGAAGGGACTATACTAGCTGCGGTCCACCTCGAATAATGCAACTCACCTAGTCCCAGTATCATCCGTGCTGCTATGCCAGTAGACTACTAATAACACATGAGCCTATGCAACAAAAATACAAATAAGTGTAGTATGAGTACAAAAAACAATGTGTACTCAGTAAGTATTCCGTCTAATCTCGAAGAAGTAGATACGAGAGGTCGACTTCGACACTTACTAAAGGTCTAATAATGTGATGTCAATAATACATTAAATTGTGGATTTCTATAAACACGATTTTAATCCAATAGAGGGAAACAAGTAACAATTATTTCTTTTATAGGAAATTTTCAAAATTTCTTTTCATTATTTATCCAAATATTCTCAAGCCAGAAAGAGGCAATAACAACTTTAATAAGTTCAAAGCAGCGATATAAGCATGCACAAATCATGTTGAGGCGTACAGCCCGCTCCAACAGAAGGTAAACTGTGCACTGCCGAGGGTCGAACGACGCAAACTATAGATGCATCTATTTAATCTGCCAAGGCGTTCGGCCCGTTCGAAAAATAAGCACACAGAAAGTCAATCAAGAAGTCCACACGGAGTAATTATCTAATGAAAACAAATCCTTTTTTAACCATTTAAGAAAAATGAAGTTTTATCTGTTTAGAAATTTATTTACTAATTCGATGTAATTTAAGCAATTCAAGCTATCAATAGGTTCACAAATAATCCAAGTGTAGCATGCTTTTAGGTCCTACCTACCCGGACAATAGTATAATAGTAGCTACGCACGGACTCTCGTGACCTCATGCATACGTAGCCCCCACAAATAAGAGCAAATATCCAATTAATTCACATATGGGGAGAATTCCCTCTTACAAGGTTAGAAAGGAGACTCACCTTGCTCCGAAGATCCATAACCGGCATTCCATGCCCTTCCGAAGACTCAAACCGATGAACAAAGCTTTAAAGCTAGCCAATAATGATACCAATCCATTAATATATACTCAATTATTTATTACAATCCAATTTATAACAATTCAAGGAATAAGTTTACCCATAGCCTCACGAACTTAAATATATAATTTTCTCTTAATTTCATACTCAAAATCGTGGTCAAATTCCAAGAATATCAATTTTCTAGGTTTTCCCTCAACCCCAAGTTTTCTACAAATTTTTATGTCTAAATCCATGTTTAAACCTTGTATTTAACTCAAAGCTAGCACAACTTACTTACCTCATGATGAATAACAGAACAATCTCTCCAAGAGCTCCAAAATCGCGCAAGATGTGAGTGAAATTGAGCAAAAATGACTTTGAGCCCGTATTAAATAAACCTCACTGTCCAGCGATTTCCGCATCTGCGATCAAGAGACCGCATCTGCAGTCCCGCATCTGTGAAGAAGGGGCCGCATCTGCGAAAAGGGGCGAAGGAGCTGGGGCTGCATCTACAGAGCTACTTCTGCGGTTCCTGGCCTGGCTGCCCTCTGCCCCTTCTGCAGGGAAAACCGCATCTGCGGTCCAAGAACCGCAGATGCGGTTATCACATAAGCAACAATCCTTCAACCTTCTCAAAATTTCCAAATTCGATCCGTTAACCACCTGTAATCCGCCCGAGACCCCCGGGACCCCAACCAATCATATCAAACAGTCCCAAAATATATTATGAACTTGATCGAGGTCTCAAATCATATCAAACAATGCTAAAACCACGAATCGACCTCCAATCCAAGCTTTATGAACTTTAGAATTTCAAACTTCTACTTTCGATGTTTAAACCTATCAAATCAAGTCCGATTGACCTCAAATTTTGCACACAAATCATATTCGACATCACGACCTACTCCAACTTCTGGAATCGAGTTCCGACCCCGATATCAAAAAGTCCACTTTCGGTCAGACTTCTCAAAAACCTTTAAATTTCTATCTTTAGTCAAATGACTCCAAAATGACCTACGGATCTCCGAATTCGCTTCCACTCGCGCTCCCAAATCCAGAATTACCATACAGAGCTTCTCCTAGACTCAGAATCCTAAATGGACATCGATAACACTGAAATTCACTTCAAGCCAAACTTATGAAATTTCTTCTAAAATGCTAACTTCCACAATAGGCGTCAAAATGCTCCCGAGTTATCCATTACCCGAATCGGGTATACGCCCAAGTCTAAAATCACCATACGAACCTACTGGAACCTTCAGATCCCAATTCTAAATTCGCTTACTTAAAAATCCAAATCTTGTTAAACCTTACAATTTAAAGCTTCTGAAATGAGAATTTTCTTTCCGAATGAACTCCGAATTTCTCGAAATTCAATTTCAACCACGCGTACAAGTTATATTTCCTGAAATGAAGCTGTTTATGGCGTCAAACTACTAAACGACGCGCTAGGGCTCAAAACGACCAGTTGGGTTGTTACACGGATTCTAGAGAAGAAGCCCTTTGCGGATTGAGGTAAGTGTTGGGTTTAACCTTGATTTGAGGGAATTAGGAACCTTTGAGCTATGTGCAATGTGGAATTCATGTGTTGGCGGCGTATATGCGAGGTGACGAGTGTATATACGCTGGTAAAATACTTGTTTCCCTATTTTTCCGTATTTCATTAATTATTTCATTATATGCCTTAACTGCTACATGCTTTAAATGTTTCCCAAGCCTCTATTTGCTACTTGTCAATTATTATTTTCGTGTTAAAAATGTTAGATTCTCCCAAGCTTCCATAATTTACTGCTACTTGCTTTAATTGGCTTACTTGTACCCTTTAGTAGACATTTATTTGATTTGTCTTACTGTTTAGTATTATTCATAGCGAATTATTTATTTGAGACGAGATTTCCCTTCTGGTTCTGCTTCATATCCATTAATCGTAGATGATTCTTGTGATTTGAGTTATTAAATTGATTGCACTTACTGATTTATTCATACTGTACAGTGGGATAGGGTTGTGCGCTGCAACAAGTAAAATAAGGATGGATTGATATGGCAAAATAAGGGTGAATTTGTATTGACGCGATGGGATCGGGTTACGCGCTGCAACAGGTGAAATAAGGGTGGATTAATATAGTGAAATATAGGTGATTTATGATATTGATTCTGATTATATGGTGGGATCGAGTTGCGCGCCGCAACGTGTATTTACTTATTATTGTTGATAATATTATGGTGGAATAAGGGAGAATTGTGTTGTACGGTAGGATCGGATCGCGCGCCGCAAAAGTTTATGTGATTTACAGTCTTTGTTGTATTTTGTTGGTTTCGATACTTTCATACGAGACTCTAAGGATTGGTATTTCTAGCATTTACTGGTTTTTCTTCATAGATTGAGTTACTTTCATGTGTTAACTACTTTAAATCATTTCTCTATTTTTTCTTTCCGGTCATTATTTTGTACTACATACAGGTTATTGTAAGTGGCTGCCTTAGCCTCATCACTACTTCGTCGCGGTTAGGCTCGACACTTACAGAGTATATGGGGTCAGTTATACTCACACTGCACTCTGCACTTTTTGTGAAGATTTTAGAGTCGGTCCCAGCGGTAGTCCATAGAGTGCTCGGGTCGGCTATTGAGTAGAGATTTGAGGTACATATGTTCAACGTCCGTAGCTCCTACAGTCTGCTTCTTCTGTATCTTAGTTGTGTACTTTCCCTCAGACAACTTTGCTTTTATATAGACCTTTATTTGTACTATTCTAGTAGCTCGTACACTTGTAACACCAGATTCGGGGTTGTATTAGATATTTCAATTGTTATGGTTTTTCGCACGTTACCTCAGATTTATTTCAGTTATTTCGGCCTCTTATTATTATTTGATCTAAGCTGTCAAAAACGGATAGACTATTCTAACGTTGGCTTGCATAACAAGTGAAATGTTAGGTGCCATCACGATCTCAATGATGGGATATTCGAGTCATGACAACACCCGCCCTGTACCCACGTAAGCTTAAACCCGCCACGCCCCGCCACGCTTCCACTCCACCAGATTGTCATTCCTGCCTCCAAGCCTCGGGTTCATTTTATTTATGCTCTTGTATACTTGCTGGAGAAATGTGTCTATGCGTATTGCGTTATCTTGGCCCTGTACAAGAATCCATATGAAGTGGAAAAAATAAAGTTAGCCACGTGCTTGCAATGTCTTTAATTTTTACAGTAATATACTGCTCATCCATTTCTTTATAGGCAACCATAAATAATATATTTGTAATTTTTAGATAGTACATAACGATAAATGATATTACCAGAATCTTTCATTTTATAAAAGAATGGTTTTTATAATAACTAATTAGCAATCAACCTAAGTTTACGCTATCATAAATAATACATAAGCGATTTCTATGTAACAGACGATTTATGATTTCATAAGGATCTCCTACTCCAATCACCAGGGGTCACTTAGACGATCATAAATAATACATAGACAATTTCTAGATAACACATAGGCCATTTATGATTTTACTAAGATCTTTCACTTTATACCAGTGGGTTTGGAGGGAGTTTTCCACACGGGAGACGCAGGTTCGATCCCCCCTCAATGCCTTCTGGGTCTGAGCCTGTCGCATGGGGCTTGCCTAGTGCGATTTATATCCCCTGTGTGGTTTGCAGGCTATTACACAGTGGGGGGGTTTACCCAGTGCGCACAGAGTGCTCACCCGAAGGGCAGAGACTGTGGCAGAGGCTGTAGCTGCTGCGAGTTTTCCTGAGGTTCCAAAAAAAAAAAAACAGGTAATTTTAGAGACCTCCCCTCACGTTTCTCTCTCTCACATTGACCTCCCTCGCGGTTTTGGATCCTTATTTTGATTTTTCTTAACAATGTTTTACCTAATAATTTTAGTTTAAATAAATGACATTATGACAAATCTACCCTTTTCAAGATAGTATGTTATTTAATTAATACTGTGATCATGTTTTAAGTTCCTTGTGGAGTAATTGCCAATATTTAAGATGAGCAAAGCCGATTGATTCTTCACGAACAAAGTATATAGTATTTCATTATTTTGAGAAGAGTTTTCGTTTTTCTTCTTTGCTTACTCTTTTGAAAGTTCCAAACCCTATACTTCACTAGCGCTAAAGAAAAAGGATTCTTAATGAAATCTATGCAAGCTCCTGATAAGTATCTTCATATTCAGCTCTTCATCACATTCTTTTCTTTCTTCCAATTAAACCATCGCCAAAAACTAATTACGAACATACTCTCTAGGTAAAGGAGACAACTACGGCTCTATGTTGAACTAGCAGGAATAAATGCTATTGAGTTTCGGTCACTGTCAAACTTCTCTATTAGGAAGTTGTACACTAAAATGAGAGGTGTTTTTTCCTAAGGTTTCATGGAGGAAGTTAGTGTGCAATAACTTAGGAGCTCCCAAATCGGATATTCATATTAAGAGCCTGTTTAGACATGAGAATTTTTTCATTTTTTCCCGAAAAATTTGCACTTTTTTTTCGAAATCAGTGTTTGGCTATAAAATTTTCAATTTTCACTTGAAGATGAATTTTGAAATTTTTCGAAAATTTCAAAAAACTCCAAAAAGTTGTTTTCCAAAATTTTCACTCAGATCACTCAAAAAAATTCAAAAACAACCCAAAATTATATTCATGTCCAAATACAACTCTAATTTTTAAATACCGTTTTCAATTTAAAAAAATCACTTTTTTTTTTAAATTTTACAATTCTTATGTCCAAAAGCACACTAAGACTTGTGGCACATGGAAAATTGCTTACCAGAGATAGATTAATGAAATGGGGAATGGAGGTTCCGTTGGCTTGTCCACTCTGTAATACTCGGAAAGGAAGTATTTCACACTTATTCTTTGTTGAATTTATCAATCATTCACCGCTAAGAAGAAGAAATTATAGATGAAGAATTTAGAGAGAGTTTGGAGAAGAGCAAAGCTCTGTTTTTTTATTATCGAATGAACAAGAAGAAGCATCTACAATGTATTTAACTAACTCACTAACCACCTAATGACAGTTGTAATCCACTAACTAACACATTAACTGTAGTTAACTTAGCAACTGTAATTAAACAACAATAGTTGACTTATATCCTTTACACCGCCCTCAAGCTAGGATTGGGAAAAATGTTGAGAAGTTCTAGCTTGGACATCAAATATGAGTGTTGAAGTCGACCAAGTCCTTTTGTAAGTATATCGGCTTCCTGCTATGCTGTAGGGCAATAGAGAGTTGAAACCTAGCCATGTTGAATCTTTTCACGAATGAAATGACAATCAATATCAATGTGCTTAGTGCGTTCGTGAAAGACAAAATTGGCAGCAACAACAAGAGTTGATTTACTATCACTGCAGATGGGCATAGAAGAATTATGTTGCACTCCCAGCTCCTTGAGCAAACCAAGAATCCAGACGATCTCCGCAATCGTGGAAGCGAGGCTGCGATATTTTGCTTCAGCTAAACTTTTAGAAATAGTAGATTGTTTCTTAGACTTCCAAGAGATCAAGGAAGAACCAAACTTAACAAAGTAACCTGTAACTGACTTGCGCGTATTAGGACAAGCAGCCCAGTCTGCATCACAGAATGCTGATATTGGTTCATATAAGAAAACTCCCAATCCAGGACTATTCTTGATATACCTGACTACCTTGAGTGCAGCTTCCATATGAAATACCTTAGGACTATGCATGAATTGACTTAAACTCTCACTAACAAAAGAAATGTCTGGTCTTGTGATAGTTAAGTAAAGAAGCTTCCCTAAGAGTCTCTGATATATTCCTGGATCAGTTAGTAATGTGTCATTGGATAAGTCTATATGAATGTCAAATTCATTAGTTGTAACCCTCACACTAGGCTCTATATGACAAGATACAGTCTTGGAACCTGAGAGCCCAAATTCAGCTATGAGTTCTAGGGCATATTTGCGCTGATGCATCAGTATGCCATCATTGTTTCTTGTAAATTCTATGCCTAGGAAGAATATAAGCTCCCCTAGGTCCTTAATCTTAAATGAGGCTTGCAAATCATTCTTAGTCTGTTTGATCATAACATGACTATCACTAGTGATAAGAAGATCAACAACATATACTACAACAACTACCATGTGATCTGCTGCTCTTTTGATAAACAGGAAATAATCCAAATGACTCTGCTGAAAGCCAGCATCCAATAAGGCTGATGTTAGCTTGAGGTTCCATTGTTTGGATGCTTACTTAAGTCCATAGAGAGACTTAAGCAATTTGCAAATTTTGAATTTTTCTTCTGATCCATTGAAGCCTTGAGGTATTTCCATATACACCTCCTTAGATAGAACCCCTTGCAAAAAAGCATTATATACATCCATTTGATGAATAGATCAGTGTCTTGATGTTGCAATAGATAACACACTTCTAACAGTAACCATTTTCACTACATGTGAAAATATTTCTTGATAGTCCAAACCTTCCTATGATTATACCCTTTAGCTACCAAACGAGCTTTGAATCTTTCAACTTCTCCTGCTGCTTTATATTTGATCTTAGAGACCCATTTGCATCCTATTTCCTTATGTCCTTGTGGCAAAGATGCTAATTCCCAAGTCTTATTATCCTCCCGTGCTTTGATTTCTTCCTGCATTGCTTCTATCCATCGTTTGTCTTGTACTGCCTCTGAATATGATGTAGGTTCCACCTCAGCTGAAACAATAGCCAAGTAACTTTGGTATTTGGCAAAATGCATAGATTGCTACCTAAACTATGGACCAAATCCCTCTTACACACTTTCTGACAGCGAAAATTATTTTACACACTCAACCTTTCAAAAGTGTGCCCATGACACACCACTTTGTAGTTGACCAGTTTCACAAAACATGTCTATGTCACGCACCAATGGAATTTCAATAGGTGTCCTTAATGCAAAAAAATACTTAGATTTACAAATATGCCCTCGTCTCCTTCCTTCTTAGATTTCTGGACGTTTTTTTCAGATTCAAGTTCTCTTTTAGTTACTTTTTTTTCCTTCAATGACACCCTAATCAATTTCAATTCATTTCAAACATCAGATTTAGCTTTGTGCAAGTGTTTTTATCAAGGACCTTGAATGGCCACTTGAATTTGAACATGAAATTTCATATCCAAATTTTATTCCGACTTCAACCTTCGAAGCTTTGCCGGCAATGGTGATTTGAATATACTCCACCCAAATATCATCCCAAACAGTGATTACAATTCAATTTTCGATCTCACAACACCACTATTTTTAAAAATAAATTGTTGATTCAAAAGAATATTGATATTATTGTAATAGACTTGAGGTGGGTTCCATTGTTCGAGTAACAGATAAAATTCAATTTTGAACTCAAATTTATAGTTGGCATCAATGGATAATAATTGTGTGGGTTGAAATTTGAGAGCAACTGCTGAGTTCAAAAGACTTCAATGGCGAGCAGAATGCAAAAATAGTCACTCAGTTCTAGGTTGATGCTAATTTGAGATCTAAAACTTATGTGGATTGTTTGTTGTTTGGAATTAATTAAGAACTACTCCATGAGCTTAAAACCATTTGAACAGAGTGATTTCACGAGGAATTCTGAACTTTCATGGTTGAGTTCTTATGACTTACCGAGTTAAAGTTTTAAGTTTTTTTTTTTTTTTTTTTTAAATTTTTGGAGTTCACTCGCCCTTTTTGTGTGTATAACACGCGAGTGCCAGCTAAGCAAAGTGTTGTGTCATAGACACACTTTTGAACGATTGAGTGTGTAAGTTATTTTTCGCCGTCAGAAAATGTGTAACAGGGATTTGGTGTATAGTTTAGGTGGTAACTTTTGTATTTTGTCTTGGTATCTTGAGGAAATTGCTTCATATCCAATCACTTCTGAGATGGGGTATCTGCAGCAGCTTGCAGTGTTTCTGTTGTCATTTATGACTAGGGGTGGGCATTCAATATTTCAGTTCGGTATTTAAGAATTTCGGTTTGGTTTATCAACTGTGTATACCAAAATATTTCGGTACGGTTCGATATTTTTTATTTTGGTTCGGTACGGTTTCGATTTGATACATTAATGAGTAAAATTTAAAAATATAGACGCGTCACTGAAATTTCTGCTTTAATATTAAATTTTGATACTGCTTCAATATTAAGCTGTTTTTTCATATAGACGTGTCAAGGCTGTCAACTACTGAAATTAAGCTGTTGAAGCAGATTTACCACGCATAAAAAATGCATTAACAGGAAAATTTAAAAAAAAAAAAAAAAAAAACACAAACTGCTGCTACTATAGCACTGTTAGGAACTAAAGACAATGAAATTTTGCAACAATTCTGCTGCAAACCTGCAACCATCTTCATACGCACAGCAACAGCCAATAAGGCATAAGCATATAATTGTAAGTTGTAACTAACATTTAACTATAGCCTTCAGTCTTAAACAGATACAGGCACACAGCAGAATTAGACTGAAGGCTTCAGGCCATGTAAGAAGCATCTGCAGCCAAACAACAAAAGCCAGAATTATTCTTGTCATTCTTTAGAAGAGATGGCTAGCATTCAGAAAACCTGCAGAACATGTAACAAGCATCTGCAGAACAAGCTATGTAACAAGCATCAGCAGAACACCTGAACAGCCAAACCATCTGCAGAATACCTGAACAACTAAACATTTACACACTGCCAAGCTGCAATTGTAACTAACATGCAGCAGCAACATCAGGAACACTTGAACAGCCAATTGCACTGTGCCAATTAAATTTACACACTGCCAATGCCTAGAACACCTGAACAGCCAAACCATAAACACAAATACACGACATTTAAGATAAGACAGTAGCAGGCAGCAGCCAAATAAGTCTAACAGGCTCAGACTATAAGTCTCTAACACAATAGCAGCCAAATAAACAAAGTGCAAAACAGAGAGGGCATCCCTCAATTCAAGTTTACACTAATATTCTCAAATAAACTTAGTCTTAATTCTTAAATACGGATTCCAGGAAGACGCGCAAGACAACGCTAAATATGCTTCCTTAAACCAGATGTTCCATTCCTCTTTGGATTAACATTATAGTCTTGACCATAATGCTTGCACTCTACTTTGCGAACTTCTCCATTATCTTCTTTCACCTCACAAGTGTTCCCAAAGCCTACTTCCTGATGTGGAGATTCTGCCCCTTTAAAGCCTACTACAGTAATTATCAATCCTGAACTGAGATTTTCCTTTCCTTAAGACACAATGTTGTGCTCTTATTATCTTACAAGCTCAACTTTCACAGAACTAGCTCATTCTCAGTGCTAGTATTGTAGCCATATAATTAGTCAACTTCAAGAAGAAAATGTTGCATTTTCACGAGGAGAAAACTGAAAGATCTGCTAAGTGCTAAAGGCTTCATTTCGAACTTCTACGGAATATGCAACAATTCAATAGTTGCAGGAACCCACATTAGAGATTAGAGAATTTTGCGGGGACAGATATAATACATATATTATTGAGATTCTATTGAAACTCTCTGCCCATTTGTTCCTAAGCAGCACAGATCACTTTCAATCATCACTTGCAGACACTTAATCATCACTTGTAAACAAGAATTAGCCATAGTAATTGAGTTTATATGAGAAATCGCAAGTTCGCAAGTTCGCTAGAAAGTAGAAACATAACTTTGAAAATTGAAACTATCGCAAGTTCGCAACAGCAGCGTCTTCGTTTGTCCGGAATTTGTAAGGGGTGAGGAGTGAGCCAGTGAGGAATCGGAGCTCGGAAATCGCCTAATCGCCTACTCAGTCAACTGTATCTGTACTGCCAAATTGCTAATAGCCTAACCTAATGAATTAGCCCTAATCTTTAGAGTGGGATGGGGCGATGGGCTGGGCCGCTGGGAAGTGGGAATTAAATCAAAAAAGGTTTGGGCTTGGGCGTTGGGGCTGGGCAGTGGACTGGGTAGAAATGGCGTGTAGTAGCCACTAATTAAGGGTGTCTTTAATGTTTATCCACTAATTATAATGCTCAGCAAAAATAGCCACTACTAATAGAAAAAGGACAATTTTACCCTTTCTTCCTCTCTTTCGCGTTGCTTTAATCTTATTTCGCGTTGCGTTACATTTTGCTTCTAAATTTGTTAATTCTCGTAGCCTTCAACATCGTTACATGTTTGATCCCAAAATTAAAAAAGTAGATTTGCTTTAGTTGCTAATAATTTTCCCTAATTCATATTTTTTCAGCTGTGTCAATGTTCAAAGGTTTTCTTTCATCAAATAAGGTAATATTTTATAATAAAAAATGGCACAAAACAGGTGCAAAAAAGACTTGTTTTTGTTTCTTTTGAGTTCAAAGATTAAAAGTTAAGGACATGACAGGTTTAAAAGTTAAGGACAGACAGTCCTTAAATTTGACATGCAGGTTCAAAAGATAAGGACATACAGTCCTTAACTTATAGTTTCAAGTTCAAAACTTAAGGACAGCCAGTATTTAAGTTATTGTTTCAAGTTCAAAACATAAGGACTTTCTGTCCTTAACTTTGAGTTTCTGGTTCAAAAGTTAAGGACAAGCAGTCCTTAACTTATAGTTTCAAGTTCAAAACTTAAGGACAGGCAGTCTTTAAGTTATTGTTTCAAGTTCAAAACTTAAGGATAGACAGTCCTTAACTTTGAGTTTAAGTTCAAAAGTTAAGGACAAACAGTCCTTAACTTACAGTTACACGTTCAAAAGTTAAGGACAAGCAGTACTTAACTTACAGTTACAAGTTCAAAAGTTAAGGACAAGCAGTACTTAACTTACAGTTACAAGTTCAAAAGTTAAGGACGTTTGATTTTGAAGTTTGAGTTCCAAGTTCAAAAGTTAAGGAAATGTAACCTTGAAGTCCTTAACTTAGAGTTCCAAGTTCAAAAGTTAAGGACATGTAGTCCTGAAGTCCTAAACTTAGAGTTTCAAGTTCAAAAATTAAGGACATGTAGTCCTGAAGTCTTGAAGTTAAGGACATGAGCAGAAGGGTATTTTTGTCCGACCAGTTAAAGTTTATTAAACCAGTGGCTAAAGACTAAAGACATTTAAAACGCTGGCTTTAAAATAAAGACATGAGCCATTAGTGGCTATTTGTGCACATTGCCCGTGGGCTGGGGCAACAAGAAAATGTCTTTAAAAATCGGTATTTCGGTATATCAAAATTTTAAATTTCTAATATCGAGGACCATACCAAAATACCGAAATTGCAATACCTAATTAGACCGAAATACCGAAAAAATCAAAACTGAAATTAATTCGATTTGGTTCGGAAATTGATTTTTCAGATTTTATGCCCACCCTAATTTCTGACATAATCCTTAAGTCATATGGGGGACTTAAATTCTCTAGCTGACTTCCTTGTTCCCTTAGCGTTAAGAAAAATAGAAGAATCCCCAGGACACTCCACATTATTATGCTCAACATGATATAAAATGTTCTGTTCGTCTAAAGGAGCAGGAGTCACAGTAGGTGAGCATGGCACATTGGGTGCAACAAGAGCTATATAAGATGAGCATGGAACATTGGTTGCATCAATAGAGCTAACTGCTGCATTTGGTTCTTCATCCAAATCCTGCCTTGGCAATGGAGTTATAGCCATGAATAATGACTCTGATGAGTCTTCTGCTATTTGAAAAGGAAATATATCTTTATAGAACACTACATCTCTACTAATAAAAAATACTCTATTCTCCATATCTAGTGGTCTATTACCTTTCTTATGTGCAGCATATCCTAGAAGGACTGACCTCACAGCTCTAGGTGCAAACTTATCATTACCTGTCAGATTAGTAGCAAAACATAGACATTCAATAACCTTCAAATGTGTTAAAGAAGGTGGCTTACCCAGAAGCAATTCATATGGTGACTTGTGTGCTAGAACAGAAAAAGGAATTCTGTTAATAACATATACAGCAACATCAATGCAATATCCCCAGTACCTAACAGGTAAATGCCCTTGAAATTTGATTGCTCGAGCAGTTTCAAGTATATGTCTATGTCTCCTTTCCACGACTCCATTATGTTGTGGAGTATATGGCAGGAGCATTGATGGACAATCTCACACATTTGAAATAAACTATTACATGCATTGTTAAAAAACTCACTTCCATTGTATGATCTAAAAACTTTATTTTGCTTCCCAAAATGTGTTTTGATCACAACAATAAAGTTTTTGAGCAAGAATGTAACATCAGATTTTAGTCTCATAAGAAACACCCAAGTCTATCTGGTAAAATCATCAACTAATGTAAGAAAGTATTTCATACAATTGTGAGTAGCAATCTTACAAGATCCCCACATATCCATATGGATCAAATCAAAACTATGTAAACTTCTGTTAGTGCTTGTTGGAAATGGTACTCTAGTCTGTCGAGCTAATGAACAAATTTCACACTTAGACAGAGAAACATTATCAAATCTACCGCTATAGTGTTGTATATTAGGGATCTTTCTGAGAACTTGAACTGGAATATGCTATGTTCTTTTATGCCATATCTCCATGCCTCCTTGACTAGTTGCTGCAAATACTTTATTTATTGTTTGTCCTAATGATGTTGATAGTATATATATGCATTCTTCCTTTCTACCAATCTCCTTCACCCTCCTAGACAAGAGATCCTGAAACACACAACATTTAGGAAAGAAAGTAACACTGCATTTGAGATCCTCAGTTACCTTAGAAACTGACATGAGATTGAACTTAAAAGCTGAAACACATAACACATCTTTTAGTACATCAACTCCTGTGAGTTGGCACTGTCCCATATGAGAAATTGATGTTGAATCTTCAGTAGGTAATTGCATTTGCCCTGAGTTTCCTATTGAAGTTTTATTTTTTTCAATAAATTTTTGTCACCAGTCATGTGATTAGTAGCACCAGTATCTACTATCCACTTGCAAAATTCTAAATTCTCACATAATGCTACATTACCACAAAAATATTTACATGCCATATTAGCACTTGCTCCTGCAGTGGAACCTTTTTTCAGCAACTGCAACAACTGATTACATTGCTCCATGGTAAAAAAATTGAGTTGGTTCAACACTGCTGCTTGGCTGAAATGTGTTCACTGTTGGTAGCACAGAAGGGATCCATATAAACCAATTATCCAATTATTCCCGTGACTTTATGGGTTATCTTTCAAGTGTACGAATAAATCCTTCAATGGTACGTAGTTAAATGTTAGAAAATTCATTTCTAATCAATAATACAATTAAGAAGTTCCCTTGTTCCAATTATTATTTTGATTGGATCATTAGCCAAAGTAAACTTTTATACCGTGTTAGGGCACCCCATTAGTAAATTGGTTTGGTCCGATTTATCATATTCTGATATTATTTATCGATTTGGGCATATATGCAGAAATATTTTTCATTATTATAGCGGATCTTCCAAAAAAAACTTTATATCGAATAAAGTATATACTTAGACTTTCTTGTGCTAGAACTTTAGCTCAGAAATACAAAAGTACTATACGCACTTTTTTGAAAAGACCGGGCTTGAAATTATTGAAAGAATTCTAGCGATCGACACGGTTCTTTCAAATTATTTCTCATTATTGAGAAAGGGTAACAAAGATAAAATACGAGCTTGTTTTATAGAAAGAGTAATTAATCGTTGTTGTTTCAAGGTCAATCTATTCACTCGTCTTGATAATATTTTTCCTTGCTCACTAATAAATCGACTAATTAAACTCATGTTTCTATAATCAATTCGATCCGCCGATTGAATCAGAGGCAAATGCCTGCGAAAAGATCGTTTGAATTTAAGAAAAAGTAATTTGGATTTATCCATGGTTTGTTTGTTGAATTTATTTCTTATCCCTAAAATCCTATTTCTTAATTGTAATTCAGTTTAAATCCAACAAAAATAGGATTTTTAAAAAATAAACTGTTATTCCTGTTATCCAGCTGCATCAATCATGACTACATTTTCTTTCTTCTTTTGCTTGAAATCAGATGGATATCCAATTATCTTGTAACAATTCCTTTTTAGGTGTCCTATCTCGTTATAGCATTCACATTTCATCAATTTAACATCCATTTCTAGTGTGACCTTTCAAATGACAGAAATCACACTCTAGACTATAGTTCTTTTTTGGTCTAGAATGAGCAGTAAACATGGCAGTAGGATCATTATGTCCATAGCTACCACCAGTAATCGATTTCTTACTTTCTTCCTAAACCACCATAGCATAAGCCTTATCTATGGGTAAAGTTGGGACCAATAGAATCTGGCTCCTTGCTTGGTCAAAACTATCATTTAGTCCCATCAAAAATTGCAGCAATTGTAGATACTCCAGTTACTCAATATATTCAGTAGCTGATGGAGTGGTGGCTGTATCGAATTATATTCTGCCCAGAGATCCTTTAGCTTGGTAAAATAGGTCGATACTGATGAAATCTCATGTGTTAAGGTAAATATTTCCTTGTGCAGATAATACAGCCTCGATGAGTTTACTTTGTCAAATATCTCCTTGAAAGAAGCCCATACCTGTGCATTCGAAGAAAACAATACTCTTGTTACCAAATCCCTGCTAACATTGCTCATAAGCCATGAGGTCACGATTGCATTGCATCGATCCCACTCACTTCCCAAACTTGGACCAAAATCTTCCTTCGATGTCGATCCATCAACCAAACATAATTTATTCTTACCTAACAGTGCTGCTTTCATCGCACGACTTCAAAGAGAGTAATTTTCATACCTGTCAAAATGAGTCTCACTGACATGGATCCTGGACCATCAGACGCATGCAAGTAAAGAGGATGATTGTGATCCAAAGCAATTGAGCTATGCACTGCTCCAATGCTCGTATTATTTCCATTATTTTTATTTTCTGTCAAATTCTCAGAATTCGCCATTGAAAAACTACAGAATTAGGGTTCAAAACCTCAAAATTAGAGTAGATTCTCTCGAATTGTCTTCAAATCTGCGAAGAAATTTCCTAGAATTACTCGATTAGTGTGGATCTGATACCATGTTGAATTTATCAATCATTCACAGCTAAGAAGAAGAAATTATAGACGAAGAATTTAGAGAGATTTTGAATAAGAGCAAAGCTCTATTTTTTTATTCTCGAATGAAGAAGAAGAAGCATCTATAGTATATTTAACTAACTCACTAACCACCTAATGACAGCTGTAATCCACTAACTAACATATTAATTATAGTTAACTTAGAAACTATAATTAAAACCTATAATTAACCTACATCCTTTACATTCTTTCAATGTGATATGTCTTCCCATATATGGAAAAAGGTCTTAGCTTGGCAAGGGATAAGCAGAATGGTAATGGATTGGCAAGAGGAACTAAAGTGGGCTGAAGTTTATGCAAGAGGAAGAAGATTTGAGGCAGAGATATACAGAATGACACTTATTGTAAATGTGTATTACATTTGGAAAGAAAAAAATCAACGAGTATTCCAAGATGCGCAATCCGATTCGAGGCATATTATGAAACAAATTATCCAAGAGGTATGTTGTAGTGCATGAAAGATTAGGTAGGAAAATTGATAAGTTAAATGTATATCCTTAACTTTGTGGTTGTAGTAGTTAGATATGGTATAGTTGTGAGATGATATAATTGGCTTCCGTAGATCCTGATGTTGGGGCATCATGTCAAACAATCAGTTTATTTCTTTTTTCTTATGTACATATTTTCGATTGGTAATAAAAATTTATTTACCAAAAAAAGAAAGAATTTTTACCTCATATAGCAAAGGTTATTTATTTTAAATAAATAACGTCACACCTCATTTTTACTACTCCGAAAAGGGAGTACTAGGAAGTTTTTTCCAATTAAAGTGATAATCGAAACGGTATTAATTATTAAATTTAGAGTTGCCAATTCGGATATCTATGGTGTTCCAAGTCACCGGTTTAAAATTATGAATCGAGGAAGTTGACTCTTATTACGGTCTGCGAACACAGAAATTCGGGTAAGAAATTCTGTTAACCTGGGGAAGATTTTAGGCATTATTGAGTTCTGTGGTTTTAGCACGGTTGCTTTGATGTTACTTGGATTAATCAAATTATCTAATTACCTACTTTTAGAACCTATGTGCATTTGCCTCTTTTAATTAAGAAATTATCTTGAAACAGGTCACGCGCACGTGTACCCATTTATTTTGGCGCGTCAAAAATCATATCATGTAAACGTGTCCACAACTAATAATGCCTTGTTATTATTAAGAAAGGCTTGGTAAAATTTGCAAGAACGCATACTACGATTTTTTGTTTTTAGAATCGTAATCGTGTCACGCGAACGTGTCCACAATCACGACGATAAATTTAAAATTCGCATAAAGCATACTGCAAATATTAAAAATTATTTTCTAAAGTACTTTGAGATTACATGTGAAAGGCCTATGGTTATGTGGCACTTTTGCTAAAAGAGATTTCGTATTCATATCCTTTTAACTTTTCATTTCACGCATTCGACCAAGCCCAATTCCTAAAACGTGTTAGCAAATTAACATTAATTGGCCCAAATATTTACCCCAAACTCCCATATCATTATATTTCACCAAAATCCAACTTGTTATCAACTACAAACAAGAATTAACACCAAACGGAATTAATTCAAATACAACTACCCTTAATTTTATTCACTTCCGCGATTTACTTTGCGCTCTCGATGAATTTTACCCAAACTTATTAAGACAAACATATCATGTGTTCATCATTCTAAAACTAACCAACTAATTCATGCTGCTGAGAAGGAAATGAAATGAGCAAAAGCAGCTTTAAGGAAATGAATCGAGCAGAAACAGCGTGGCTGACCAACAACACTTAACACATTTAAGGAAGGAAATTCATATAATTCAGAACTCTAGATCCAACTCTTATCATATTTTAATCACATCAAAATAGATCAAAAGAATAAGAAACGAAACCGAAATAGTCTCTTGATTTATAGACAAAAATCCAGCAATTACATGAATGAAATGGAACCATAGCCTCAATCAGAAATCAAAAAAGCAATATGATCCAAACGGAATCGCGAACCAAATCGGAATCACCAACTTAAAACTCATAATTGGACCTCGAACTCAACCTCAGACAGCACTCTGAATCAACCCAAGATGGCTCTAAGATTATAACGGACTCTATTGTTTTCGAAGCAAAAATTTAGCGGAAGAAACTAAAATATAAGATTTCGGAACTAAAAATGGTGGACTTTTCGTGTAAGCTTTTAGCTGGTACAAGGGGATTTATAGGAGAAGAAGTTGAAGTGTTAATATCTATTTTTTCAGTGATTTTTAATTCCGTTTTCGGCCGAGAAAGCGATGGTTTTCGAACATATTCTTGGGGATGGAGATGAGGAGTTGGGTGGCGAGTTTTGGTAACTCTGTTAAAAGGTTGAGATGGAGATGGCTGGCGTGACTCTTTGGAATTGGGGTTGGGGGGTCGTCGTTCACAGGTGGTTAATGGCTGAAGCTTGGGTCAGGGGAGGTGCTTGTTCTAGATCTAGGGATTTCTCTTGGAGAAGAAGACGATATGAGGGTAGGGGGTCTCCTAAGGTCTGATTTTTGAGTTTCGACTGATCTAAGGTCTACTGAAGAAAAAGGGGTTTAGGTGGGGTAGGGTGAAGAAGATGAAATACAGGGGGTGGGATTTTGGATGAAGCGGCATATGATTTTTTTCTAGGTCCTAGGGTCTAGATCCTGGTTTTTATTAAAGGAAGAAGAGCTTTTTTAGGTTAAAGGGTATGGACCTAAGAATTATGGGTCAGGTCCGAAAATTAAGCTTTAAAATGGGTTGTTTGAGCCCAAATTTTATTCTTTTTCCGTGAACAAGACTGAAAATACGACCTCATTTATCGATTAATCCTACATAAGTAAAATAACTATTAAGATAAAACTAATCGTTAAAACAAACCTATTTTTTGGTATTTTTAAATATCATATTAAAATAAAAATAAGGTACTTTTCTTATTTTTTAGTTTTACGAAAAGTAATAAACTAAAAGCAACTAGAAAGAAGAAATATTTTTGTTATTTTTATTTCTTTTGATAAAATAAAGTAAAAGAATCAAAACTTATTAAAATAGCGATATTAGGCCTAAATTAAACATTTACATGCTAAAATATAAAAATCTCGGGGAGGGTCAAAAATCACATGTCTACAACTGCCCCTCTTTAACTGAAAATACAAAGTATCTTCAGACAAAGAATGACTAGACAGGTTTTTTGACCCAACCCTTATTGAAAGAGACCAAAAGCTAAAAGAAAGGAGAATGTAACCGAGCCCTAGTATCTGAGCTGTCTGCATATCCTTGGATATAAAGGAATCAGGCCATATGTTGTTCAAAAGTAGGAACAGTAATGGAGTATACCGAGGTAGAGATCCGGTCGAGGTGCCGTTCTATCCAGGTTCCAATCCGCGGTCCTGATATTACATCAAAATCAAAAAAATAAAAAATACTAACTATGCTTGTCAACTATGAGTTACAAGATTTCTATCTATAAGTCTTCTGAAGCTTGATCTTGAGTCTTGAATGGTTCTTCATGCAGACTTTAGATTTGAACCTTGACGTTTGCTAGTTGCAGGTGTTAGTTCATTCTTTTTCAATTTTTCGGATCAAAACCGGACACACCATACTTCTGACTTCAGTCATATCTTGAGCGATCCACCTCTTGTCTCAGCTTCTGCCTTTTGGATTCATTTTTTTTTCTTTTTTCCTTTCCTTTTTTTTGTTTTCTTTTTTATTCTAGATTGAGATTATTTCGGTTGATCATCTCGGACTGTTGACTCGCATTCTTGCTACGAGCTTCTGCTACTTCTAATTTAGATTGAATTCTGAAATGACTTCCTTTGTTCTCCGGGTGGGCCTTAATTGCCAAAACTTAAACTGTCTTCCTGTAAAACTTGAACTACTTTCCCTTGAAACTCGAACTGTTTCCCTTGTTCTCCAGATGGGCGTCTGATTGCCGAACTTGAACTGTCTTCCTTCGAAACTGCTTTTCCTTAAAACTTGAATTATATTCTCTTGTTCTCCAAGTGGGCGCCTGATTGCTGAAGTTGAATTGCTTTCTTTTGAAACTTAAATTGTCTTCCCTTGTTCTCCAGGTGGGCGCCTGATTGCTGAAACTCAAACTGCTTTTCCCTAATACTGCTTTCCTTTGAAACTTGAACTGTCTTCCCTTCTTCTCCAGAAGGGCACCAGATTGCTGAACTTGAACTGCTTTTCCCCGAAACTTAAGATGTTTTAACTTATTCTCCAGGTGAGCGCCTAATTGCTGAAACTTAAAACTGCTTTCCTTTGAAACTTAAATTGTCTTCCCTTGTTCTCCAGGGGGCGCCTGATTGCTGAACTTGAACTGCTTTTCCGCGAAACTTAAGTCGTTTTTTCTTGTTCTCCAGGTGATCGCCTGATTGTTGAAACTTGAACTGCTTTTCTTTGAAACTTGAATTGTATTCCCTTGTTCTCCAGGTGGGCGCCTAATTGATGAACTCAAACTGACTCCTCGTGAAACTTGAGTTGATTTCCCTTGTTCTCCAGGTGGTCTCCTGACTGCTGAACTTGACCCGCCTTCCCTTGAAATTTGAGTTGTTTTCCCTTGTGCTCCAGGTGGCGCCTGATTACAACAAAACAAAAGGAATTTTTCTGCCCCAGTTTGATAGTGGGAACATCTGTGAGTGTTAACAATTCTTTCTTTCAAAATAAGTTCTAAGTTAAATTCCCTTATCCTGAAAATTTTCAAACCAAGTCTCATCTTAAAAGTGAAAAAACATAAATGCTCAATTATACTTCCCAAAAGTAAAACTGTCATCAGACCTTGTCACTTGCGAGGGTCTCAAAACTTACGAAATCCCGTTATCCATGAGGGTACTAGAAACTTACTACCGAGTCTGTCCAGCACCTGCTTTCCTCACATAGGGTTTCTCCGAAACAAACAAAATTTCCTGCCCCTATTTCAATCAAAGAAAACTTGTGAGTTTAAACATGGTGGTTGGTATACGGTCTTGACTTTGAGGGAGATTTCTCTTTCACTTCCCATGATAACTTTGATTTCAACTCGAAAGACCTTGCCTGTTTATTGACTGACCACTTTCTCTGTCACCCTTATCACGAAAAATACCTCTGATCCGTTCAAACCCAACACTATTCATCTTTTGCATTGTGCTCATGCATTGACATATACTAAACCTTTGTGTTTCACATGAATCCCAAAGCACGTCAATTGCTCCCACTCAGAAAGCACTTTCTTTTTCAACTTTATCACAGAAAATACCTTTGACTCGTTCACCCATCATCCTCTATCTGTTTCATTGTTCATGAATTGACATATACCAAACCTTTGTATTTCACATGAATCCCAAAGCGCGTTGATTGTTACCAACTCAGCGTACATGCTGTTCTTTCCTGACTTATGCCACTTGAATGTACTAGCCAAATCCTATTTTGTGCAATTGGAAAGCTGGTGGCAAATTTTGAAGTCATTTCTCACTTGTTCTGACCAAACAGACTCAGGAAGAGGAAGTAAACAAGACAAAAGGAACAGAGTAAAGGACAATGGAAATAGATGAATCCTAACAAGAAAACTACAAAATAGAAACTTATCAAATGTGGATACCAACTCCAATAACCATGACACGCACTTTTGGATTATTGGCCTAATCTGTCAAGAAAGTCTAATGTTCAACTCTTATTGTACCTCTTCGTTGTGAAATTGGGCTTCAATGCTCTGATTATTCTATCTGATTCACAATCCTTGTTCGACTTATGGTGCCCGATGGATTTTCACCATCAAGCCTCTCTTATTTTGTTCTCTCTCAACTCACTGTTGTCTTATGGTGCTTGTGTAGGTTTTTACCAATAAGACTCTCTCATTTTATTTTTTATTTTTATTTCCTCTGATTCCGCAGATGACAAGGCATTACCCATAGTAAAAACATCATGTGTTCATGGCATGTCTAGCTCATCACTCTCAAAGATTATTTGAGAGGTCTTTATTGGACCATAATATGGCTTTTGGACAAGGTTAGAAAGAAAGGATATTATAAAGGCTCAAAACAACTTGAATGAGTTCAGAATTACAACTTTTGGAATCAGATCTTTCACAAAACCGCAACTTTTGCCCGAGTTTCCTTGCCTGGGGAATTTCGAATTTTATTTTGATGAGACCGAACCGTGAGGCTGCCTACGTATCCTTAAAAGGAATCGGGTCGAATATAGTTCATGACATAGGAATTGCTTTGTTTTTTTTTTTTACTTTTCTCTTTTTTTTTTCTTTTTCCCTTTGTTTCTCTATCTCTATTTTTCTCTCCTTTTTTTTTTTGAATTTTTTCTTTTGGAATGAACTTTCTAAAATAAACCTGTGGGATAATTTTTCATATGACTTTAACTTGATTCGAAAAGAGGAGAGGTCAAAGAAATCAGTGCAGGCTCAAAAGGGGTACCAAAGGGTATAAAGTGTTTGGATAGCTGAAAGAGGGCCTCCCAATCTCTAAGAATACCAAGTATAATACATGCAACCTGAGGATGAAAATTGAAGATCATGCACAATATTTCTTTTGCGGCTTCGGCATTGATATCCTTGGCATGCCTTCCATTTTTCTTTAGCACCTTGTCAAGTACAGAACCCTCGTTTCACAATGGATATCCTTCGTCAATTCGGAGAAAACTTTCTTGACTTTATTTTGTAACTTGAGATGCACTTGAACTCAAAGTTACTTGCTTCAAATTATCAGGGATGCACTCTGCTTTAACGAATTCTTGTTACCCTATTAACTTACCAAATTATTTGTCCGAGTTTCACACAATTTGGGCTTTAAGCGATCTCAGAATCTCTTTACTTACTTCCCGCAAATGTCCCTATCATCTTCAAAATTATTTCATTGCTTCATAATTAGGCTAAATTTTAATACCAGACCTAGAATTATGGGTGTATGTCACGTCACTAGAGTCAGCAGGAAAAGAACTATAAAAGGAAAAGAGAACTAAATAAACACTGACTAGAAATAACAGAGAACAAAAAATTGCATTAGACAGATGTTGAAAGCGTTTGAACAAACAAACAAGTAAAATAAGCTAGGATTACAACCCTGGAACAAAACTAGACAACACCAAATGAGCTACTACGACTAAACAAACTAAGCAAAATAAAAGGATAGAAGAGTTTGATTCATAAGACAATATCCGAATTACAACCCTAAAAATAAACTGAACAACAGAAATGACACCGAAATAAACCGCTAAGACTCCTCCCCGGCTAGCCAAGAGATGGAACATCTTTCCAATTACCAAGCACGACATCGTAGCCACTGAGTTTCGCATTAACATTACTAGGACCTTCACAAGTCTCCATCATATTGACTTTAGCAAATTGCGTTTGGGTCCCTTTTGCCGGCTCATTCTTAAGATCAACCTCTAATAGCACTGAAAGCTTTGCAGCACGTGGACCCCCGAGGATCTCAGAAGAATTCTCATATTCTTTTTCAAACCTAATCATACCCACCATATGAGTCTCATAATTAACAGGCGATGGACTTTGGCTAGTGTCTACTGCATTTGAATTTTGCACGACAATGTCACCTGCACCAATAAGCTTCTGAATTGATTTTTTCCGATACCAACACTTTTTTGTGTTGTAACCCGGGGCATTAGAGTAATATGCACACCTTTGAGAATAATCAAACATCTTTGGAAAGGGGTTTAACATTTTTATATGAATCGGCTTCAACATGCCCAATTGCCTTAATATTTGGAACGAACAGGCATATGATTCTCCAATAGAAGGGAAAGACTTTTCTCTTTATTGTGGCCTTTTCATTTTGTACTATGGCCTCGGTTGGAACCTTTTGCGGACAGGTGGTTCATATGCTTGAGGGGGCGGGTAAGACATTTGTGGAAGTGGTGCGGGCCATCACGGGCCTCGTGAATGTGGAGCATATGGTGGTGCATTGTGGACGGATTATTAGGAAAGTGATGTACGACTTTGGGTGTTTTGTGGAGAGAAGTAGCATTGGGGAGGATTATCTGGTGTACAGGGATATCCATGGGGTCGATATCGAGGCTGAAAGCGTTAAGTAGGGATGCTCACCGGATCATCTATTCTATTTCTCTTTCTTCCACCCAAACTTACTGAGATGTTCAGAATGTCTTCTGTAGTATCTTTCAATGCCGAATAACTCATGATTTTGCTTGATTTGATTCCCTCATCTACCATCTCCCCCATTTTTACCACATCATTGAAAGGTTTACCCAAGGCCGGGATCAAATGACTGAAGAAGGTGGTCCCCTGGGCTTGTAGGAAAAGCTCAACCATTTTTTCTTCACCAATCAGGGGACTAACTCGAAAGCATGTTCCCTCCATCTGAGCCCAAATTCCCTAAAGCTTTCCTCTGGTTTCTTTTCCATTTTGGATAGGGAGGAGTGGTCTGGGATAATGTCTAGATTGTACTGAAAGTGTCGAACAAAATCTTGAGCCATGTCACCCTATGCATGCCACTTATTGACATCTTGACGAGTATACCATTGCAAGTCTGCCCCAGTCAAGCCCTCACTGAAATATGTCATCAACAAATCCTCTTTTTCGCAAACACTTCTCATTTTACTGCAATAACCCCTCAAATGGGCTACTGGATCTCCACGCCCACCATACAAGTTAAAATTTGGCATTTAAAACCTCGCGGGCAGATGAACATCAGGGAACATACACAAGTCATTGCAAGACATATTAATCTAATTTTCCATCTCTTGCATGCTCCTTAAGGACTGTTCTATACCTTTCAACTTCTTCAATATGTCATCTCGCCCTTCTTTTCCTGTTACCTTTTTATTTTCAACATGAGGCTCATTCCGAGGGTTCTGATTGTATGAGTCAGGAACCTTGTGGGCAACCTCTGAGGGGTAATATTGAGCATCAATATTAAGAATTTGAATGGGTGTTCATTGTTGGGGATAATGGATATGACAGGAGGGCAATTTTGGGGAAAGGTAATTGGAGGACAAGTAATGGAGCCACTAGGGTGGTTGGGAAAGCTGTGATAAACGGGTGGATCTGAAGAGTATGGAGGATCATCGGGCACTATGACTGGAGTTTGGGTAAGGGTAGCATCTAAGAATCTAGGGGGTGGCGTGGGTGGTACCTTCCCAGTCATCCAAGCCTGATACATGTCCGCCATGTGTTGTCTTAACATCCTTACCTCTTCTACCAACCCATTGCCATGTTCAACCAATTGTTTTTGGGCACTAGTATCAACCGACTCGATTCCGTTGCCGTCTGCCATTGCCTTTCGACCTTATGTTATAGATAAAAGTTACCACTTTAAAAGCCACAAACCAACTACCTTTCTGCTATGAAGATGAAGTCATCACGTTAGCGTTAGGGCACTTAACATAAGATAATCTCACTTTATGTAGAATGCACCTAGCTACAGTTATCAGTTCTAAAATGACTTCGAGGGTACGAAGGTAAGTTGGCATCATCCCAATTTGTTCATTTCAATCCTCTCTTTTCTTTTCTTTTCTAGCACTTGTTTGCTCATTTTCCTTCCTCTTTTTTTCTTCTAATTATCACTCCTTTCTTTCCTTTTATTTCTCACATCCCATAATTTCATCTATTTTTTTCTCTTTTTTTCCTTTTAATAATAAAAACGATCGATCGAACCCTATGTAGGTTGCCAACGTATTATGACGCCGTATAAATAAGATCTTTGCGTAGTTCGGGAAGATCGGGAACAAAGTAAACAAACCAACATTCTCCTTTTCTCTTCTTTTTTGTCCTGTTTTTTCTTTTTTTACCTTAATGACTACACTGATGAGAAAAAAGAAATAAAAGAAACAAATTCCTTTTTTTTTAAATTTTCTAGACTTAATGTTCTATAACCTATTCCAAATTCAAGTTTAACGAGCATATATAATTTTTTTTGGAAAGAGAAAAATATTTTTTGATTTTTTTAGGAAGAAAATCTAAAAAATAAACCAAAGAAAATATTATAAATTTTCATTTGATATCCCTGAAGAAGTATTTCGAAACGAGAAATGAACAAGATTAAAAAAAAAATTGAATTTCAGTTTTTGATTATCTAAGGAAGAAACTTTAAACATATACAAAAGATGAAGTATGCTTTTTTTCTTCGATATACAATATCCTAAAGTTCTAGTGAAAATACAAAGAATTTTTTTTTTGTTTTTTATATATTTCCCAATGGAGAACCTTAAGAGAAAATCTTTTTTGGATTTTTGGAATTAATATCTTAAAGAAAACTTTTAAAGAGGCACTAAAAGAAAAATTCTCTTCTTTTTTTTTTTTTTTGAATTTTTAGTCTTAATGTACTAAAAGGAAATATAAAAGCATTTTTTGATTTTAAGTTCCAGATATTAATTCAATAAAGGCAAACCACCTCAAATAATTTTTTTTATTCCTAGAATTAGTATTCTAAAGAAAACTTCTAACTGAAATATAAAAACGCAAAATTTCTTTTTTTTTTTGGATTTTTGATTTATTACACACCTTTTTAAATACAAAAAAAAGAAAGTACAATAACAAAAGACTCAATATTACTGTACAAAACTATAAGGTAAAAGACGACATAAAAAGAAAAACAGACTCAAAACATAAAAATAAAAAATAAAAAATCTCCTTAAGCAACTCCTGAATGAGCGATCCTGACTGGATGGTCCTTGGGCATCTATCATCTCAAACTCCAGTAAGCAGACCCACACCTGTATGTGAAAATTAAGACCAAATAAAGTTAAAGATTTAGATCACTATGTGAGACATTAACACTCCCTATTGGACGCATGCAATACATGATTGAGGCTATTTTTGCCAAATGACTTACGTGGCCAAAAGGTGGCTAGAAATACAAAATTTGACTAAGACCACGCAAAGCCAAGAACCTAAAATTTACTAGGAAGACCGGACCCTATGTGGGTTGCCTACGTATCCCGTCCCGAGATACGAGAATCAGGTTCGCGTAGTTCGGGCAGATCGGATACGGGCGAGAAAAAAACAACTAATTTGGAGAAAATATGTTTTTTGTCCTTTTTTTTTAAAAAATGATGAAACATGTAAATACTTTTTGTATTTTCTTTTCCCTTTTTTTTGATTTTTTGATTTTCGAAAAATGATGAAAAAGTACAATTTTTTTTGAATTTTTCATGTTTTTTTTTTTCTTAACAAAAATGTGGCAGAAAATATAACTGGGTTCTACTTGCTTTATTTTCACACTTCACCCTCTTTTTATCATTTACCCTCAACCATCATTGGTCCACCAAATGATCCATTTTACCCTTGAAAAATATAACATATAACACATAAGATGCATCAAGATGATCTTTTATTTTTGGGTATATTTGTCCTAGACGGACCCAATCCCTGTGTTGAGTCCACTAAGTCAAATGCAAGTGATGCAAACAAAAGTTCCTACTAGGGATCCGTCATGAGGTTATGTTATTCTAGGTTTAAACATGAGGTTATGTTCTAGACTTGGCTTACTCGAGCGGACAACTCGAGCCGAAGAGGGGGCAACGTACCGGAAGCACGAAAGTCTACCCGGCCTTGCTGCTGGCCCAACCTCGTTCAATTTGGTATAACTTTTACAGAAAAAGCGGCCAAATGAACGTGTAAACCATTTTTAGAAGACTTAGATGGATGGCGTAAGAAGACAGTTATATACAATTCAAATAATATCAAAGCGGTAAACAGACAACAGTTAGCACAAAAGGTTCAAAGAATACAGTAATATTAACAATAAATGAAGCCAAGTAGAATTATATTAACAAGCTCGAATTCTTGAACCCTGAACTAGAAGTTCTGGGTTCTTGTCCCCTGCAGAGTGGCCAGAGTTGTCACACCTCCTTTTTACTACCCTGAAAAGGGAGTATTAGGGAGTTTTTTCGATTAAAGTGACAATCAAAATGGTATTAATTATTAAATTTAGAGTCGCCACTTGGGATATTTATGGTGTCACAAGTCACCGATTTAAAATCCCGAATCAAGGAAGTTGACTCTTATTACGGTCTGCACACACATAAATCCGGGCAAGGAATACTATTGACCCGGGAGAAGGCGTTAAGCATTCTCGAGTTTCGTGGTTTTAGCACGATCGCTTTGATCTTACTTGGCTTAATCAAATTGTCTAATTACTTACTTTTTGAACCTATGTACATTTGCCTCTTTTAATTAATAAATTATCTTGAAACAGGTCACGCACAAGTGTACCAATTTGTTTTGGCACGTCAAAAATTATGTCACGCGAACATGTCCACAATTAATAACGCTTTTTTATTAGTAAGAAAGGATTGGTCAAAGTTGCGCAAACGCCTACTCCGATTTCATTTTTAGAATCGTAATCGTGTCACGCGAACGTGTCCACAATCACGACGATAAATTTAAAATGCGCATAAAGCATACTACAAATATTAAGAATTATTTTCTAAACTACTTTGAGATTACACGTGAAAGGCCTATGGTTATGTAGCACTTTTGCTAAAAGATATTTCATATTCATAACTTTTAACTTTTCATTTCACGCATTCGACCAAGCCCAGTTCCTAAAATGTGTGAGCAAATTAACATTAATTGCCCCAAATCTTTACCCCAGCTCCCCTATTATTATATTTCATCAAACTCCAACTTGTTATCAACTACAAACAAGAATTAACACCAAACAGAATTAATCCAAATACAACTACCGTTAATTTCATTCACCGCCATGATTTACTTTGTGCTATCGATGAATTTTACCCGAACTTATTAAGCCAAACATATCATGTGTTCATCATTCTAAAACTAACCAACTAATTCATGCTGCCGAGAAGGAAATGAAACAAGCAAAAGAAATATTAAGGAAATGAATGGAGCAGAAATAGTGTGGCTGACCAACAATACATAACACATTTAAGAAAGGAAATTCATATAATTCATAATTCTAGATCCAACTCTTATCATAATTTAATCACATCAAAATAAAGCAAAAGAATCAGAAACGAACCCGAAATAGCCTCTAGATTTATAGACAAAAATCCAGCAATTACATGAATGAAATAGAACCATAGCCTCAATCAGAAATAAAAAAAAGCAATCCGACCCGAACGGAATCGCGAACCAAATCGGAATCACCAACTTAAACCTCATGATTAGACCTCGAACTCAACCTTGGACAACACTCCGAATCAACCCAAAATGGCTCTAAGATTCAAATGGACTCCATTGTTTTCGAAGCGAAAATTTAGCAGAAGAATTGAAATATAAGATTTCGGAACTAAAAATGGTGGCCTTTTCGTGTAAGCTTTCAGCTGGTACAAGGGGGATTTATAGGAGAAGAAACTGAAGTGTTAATGTCTGTTTTTTCAGCAATTTTCAGTTTCGTTTTCGGCCGAGAAAGCGATGGTTTTCGTACTGATTCTTGGGGCTGGATATGAGGAGTTGAGTGGCGAGATTTGGTAACTCTATTAAAAGGTTGAGATGGAGATGGTTGGCGTACCTCTTTGGAATCGGGGGGGGG
>MU746483.1:74755-87951 GCA_026770625.1 Nicotiana glauca
ATGGTTTGTCCAATTCCATCATTAGATTGTGAACATGATCTTTATACTTATAAGAACCGATGATTTAATCTTCCGTGTATAAGTTAAACTCTATACACTAAATCATCTACTATATAAGTAAAGGACACAAACGAATGTATGATCTATTTAAAACTTTATTAAAATTGAATAAACAATTGTTCCATGATAAATACTATATTCAAACCAAAACTCATGGTTAATAGTATATATCCCAACAACAGCAAAATGTAAACATAGAACTGTGCAGATAGAAAGAGTTCAAACTAATTAGTGCAGATTGAACATGAACTCTTTGGTTTCGAATGACGTATCTTATGTATCCAATATTTCTGAAGACATTAATCTCCGGATCATTTCATTTTTTTCCAGTTATGGATCGGTCTATAGGGGAGCCTTGGAACAACGATAAAGTTGTCTTCGTGTGACTTATAGGTCACGAGTTCGAACCGTATAATAAACTACTGGTGCTTGCATCAGGGTATACTGTCTAATCACACACTCTTTAGGTACAACCCTCATAAAAACGAAATGCTTCATGCACGGACGGAGCTACCTTCAATTATGAATCAGTCTGTGTTTGAGAGGGAAGAAGTTTTATGACAGACAATGATCTTGATTGATGATAAGAGTCATGTCCTTTAATATGTTTCCTAAATTCAGGACCATTGTCTCTCCTAGAAAAAGTTTATTTTGTGTCTCATATAATTAGTGTAAGTTGTATGAGATAACTTTTTTGTCTCACCGTTTTGTGAACTTAGAAGTGTAAAATTGAGGTTTACAAATTTGTGAGACAAAAAGAAACCTCATACAACTAGTGTCAGTTGTATGAGACACAAAATAAAACTTCTCTCTCTCCTAATACACAGAGGAATGAGTGATTTTATTTTGTGTCTCATATAACTTACACTAGTTATATGAGATATCTTTTTATCTCACATATTTGTGGACTCATATCTTACATATCTGGGTCCACAAAAATTTTAGGATCATACAATGTGAGACAAAAAAGAGACCTCATATAACTAGTTAGAGTATCAAAATAAAATATTATGCCAAGTTTAATGGGTTGTGTATGTATTTGATTATTTTTTAAATGCCACAAACTCTATTAGCCACATTTTAGCACTGTACAAGGTCAATCAAAAGTTGTCCCCCCATTTTTCGGTATTGTGCTCTCCAGCTTAGAGATCACCCACCACTTTAAAACTCACCCAATATAACCTTCAACACTTGGCTCTTCAATAACCTCTCTGATAAGGACCTAACACACACGACTTGTACTGAGCAGACACATGGCAAAAGCAAAAGATATTGTAAAACAAGATAGTGAGAATCACATTTCCCGGCCCAACACATGGGCAAAGTCTATTTACTTTTTATGTCAACAAAAAGCTCGATGTCCTTTACTTAAATGGAAAGGTTAAGATTTCTCAAACTTTTGATTGCCAATACTTATTTTATCCTCTAATTTATTAACTTTTATTTTATTTTTTTATTTTTTAAATATTATCATCTTTTTTCTTTTTAATCTAAATCGTGGACTTATCTATAGAACATATATATTTATTTATTTATAAAATAAAATTAATAAATTATTTTTTAGCTTATATAATGTTGGATTAATAATATAATTAAGCATAATTTTCAAGAATATAAAATATATATTATAAAAATATCTTTATTTAAATAATTATTTTATATTATGTGCATGAAATATATTTTAACTTTACAACCTTTACTTTCTTTCATTCTCAATTGTGTAAATTATTTTTTGAATTTTTGTTGTTAATATTAAAATTATTATTATAAAAAAATTATTCAATTTAATTTTTTTACTATGATCAATATATATGTTTAAATACTTTTGTTTTTTAATTTAAAAATAGAATTTATTTATTCTTGTGATGACCCGAAAGGTCATCTTATGTTTTAGAACTCAATTCTGCGCTTTTAAGCCTAAAAACCATGTTTAGTCCTTTCTCGACTTGCGTGCACAATTCGAGCGTCTTTTCGGAAAGCTTTTGCGTTAAAAACAGTTAAAATTGAGAAAATTTACCTAAAACTTCATTTGAGTTGACTTCGGTCAACATTTTTAGTAAATAGACCCAGATTCGTGTTTCGACGATCCTAGTGGCTCCGCATCTTGATTCAGGACTTGGGCGTATGCCCCAAAATCGAAATCGAAAGTCCCTAGCCGAGATATCAGACTTTGTCCTAATTTGAAAGTTAAAGACTTAATGAATTTTAAAGGTTTGACCCATAGTTGACTTTTTTTATATCAGGTCCGTATTTTGATTTTGGAACGCGGTATAGGTCCAACATTGTATTTATGACTTTTCTATGAAATTTGATGAAAAACTGAATTGGTTTGACGTGATTCGGACGTCCGGTTGAGAAATTAGGAGTTTCAAAGCTTTCTTGAAAATTTTATTTGATTTGGTGCTAAATTCGTAGTTCTAGGTGTTATTTTGGCGATTTGATCGCGCGAACAAGTTTGTATGATATTTTATACTTGCGTGCACTCTTGGTTTGGAGCCCCGAAGGCTCGGGTGAGTTTCATAGGCTATAGAGTAAGAATAAGACTTAGAACATTGCTGGTGTTTCAGTTGCTAGTGTAGGCCTCTGATCTCGCATTTGCGAGATCAGGTATTGCATTTGCGAGATCAGGTATCGCATTTGCGACCTTTGCAGGTTCCGCATCTGAAAGGTCAGGTATCACATTTGTGACCTTTGCAGGTTCCACATTTGCGAGCTGTTTCTCGCATTTGTGTGGAGTAGCTGGGCTATACAGTCTTTGAAATTGCGAAGCATTCTTCGCATTTATGAAGTAAAACAAGGAAGGGCAGTAATCGCAATTGCGAAGGTTCATGTTCACATTTGCGAAGACAGCAGAAGTGTGAAGGATTTCGCATTTGCAATGGTCCCTTCGCATTTGCGACATCTACAGCTGGTAAAAGTGACCTAGACGGGATTTTTCTCTCATTCTTCAAATTTTTAAAACCTAAAACACAAGAGGCGATTTTTCAAAGATCATTTCTTCCCTAAAATATTAGTAAGTGATTCTAAACTAGTTTCTTTCAATTTTTTACTTCATTTTACATGATTTCAACTTAAAATCAAAGGTTTTCAAGGTGGAATTGGAGATTTTTGGGTAGAAACTATGGATTTCGAAATTTGGGGATTCAGACCTCAAATTGAGGTCGGATTCCAAAACCAATTATATATCCGAGCTCGGGGGTGAATAGGTAATTGTATTTTTATTTGAATTTCGAGTTTGGACCAAGCGAGCCTGGGTGTTGACTTTTTTAATAATGACCTAAATTAAATTTTGTTATCGGATGTGATTCCTAAGGCTTATTTTGAATTGTTTGGTTGGTAATTTTCTAGATACTATTGGTTTGGAGGCTAGTTTGAAAGGCAAAGTTGTGATTGAGCTTTGAGTGGTCCTTGGAGCGAGGTAAATGTTATGTCTACCTTGACTTAAGAAAATTAGGAACCCTCGAACTAAGTGCTATGTGATTCTCATGTGAGCAGCATATATGCACGGTGCCGATTGCTTATACGCCGCCGAATTATCTATTTCTCCTCGATTTACCATTTTCCTTATTGTTTCCTTTTCTATCTTAACTATTATATGTTCTGAATGCTTTCCATGCTTAACTGCAACTTGTTAGTCAATATCTTCTCCTGCTAATGATGTTAGTTCTTTTCATAGTTTCACGAATCCCGCCTATTTGCTTAACTTGACTTGTTTGCACCTTCTAATTGTAAATTGCTGGATTGATCTCGTTGTATAGTATTTCTTGTGTAGATTCTATGTTGTGCAAGGTTTCCTTTGGATCAGTTTGGTATTTATTAATTGTAAAGGTTTTGTAGTTTGAGCTGTTGATTTGACAGTGTACTGTGAGTGTTTGGTACTGATATGGTGGGATCAGGTTGCACGCCACAACATGTGTAGTAAGGGTGGATTGATATGGCGGAATAAGGGTGAATTCATATCACAAGGTGGGATCGGGTTGCACGCCACAACATGTGAAATAAGGGTGGATTGATATGATGAAATAAAGGTGAATGATTCTGATATTGACATATTGTGGGATCGGGTTGCATGCGATAACATATTCAAATTATTTACTATTGTTGATATTGTTACAGTGAAATAAGGGAGGATTTTGTTTTGTCTGGTGGGATCGGGTTATGCGCGTAACAATCTATACGTTTACATTACTTGAGTTGTGTTAGCTTCCGGTATTTGTTAGAACTGTTAAGAGATTGGTGATTCTGGCCGGTGCTGGTTTATTCTTGAGGTTGTGATTAGTATTTCAGTTAGCTGATTAAATTCTCTCAGTATTCCTATTTCCTGTCATTTTTATATACTGCGTACAAGTTATATTTTAGGTGACACGCCTTAGCCTCGTCACTTCTTCGTCGAGGTTAGGCTTAGCACTTACCAATATATGCGGTCAGTTGTACTGATACTACACTTTGCACACTGTGCAAATTTTGGAGTCGATCCCACTGGCTGTTATTAGCGTATCCGGATTGGACATCGGTGGAGACTTGAGGTACAGTTGTTCAGAGCCCGCAGCTCCTAGAGTCCCCATTCTCTTTTCTTTTTAGCTGTATAACTTCATTCAGGCAACTTTGTAGTTATTTCAAACCTTTATGTATATTACTTTAGAAGCTTGTACACCCGTGCCACCTGGTTCAAGGATTTGTAATTGGTATTGACTGGTTTAGCTTCCGCAAATTTTACTTAGAATATTTCAATTGTGTCAATTATATTTCAATTGTGTCAATTCTTTATTATATTACCATTTAATTGTTAAAAGAAGTAAATAGTTCTAACGTTGACTTGCCTAGCAAGTGAAATATTAGGCGCTATCACGGTCCCGACGGTGGGAATTCGGGGCCGTGACAATTCTATTGGTAAGTCTATAATATAAATTAAAAAAAAAAACCATAACATTTAAAAGGTTAAAAAAAGAAGAAGACAAATGCTTATAATTTAGAGGTTAAAATAGGTATTTGACAATCCAAAGTTTTAAACATTTGGTTGAGCGACTTTCTGAGTGCTATGGGCATAGTTAAGTGACTTTGTGTTACAAACAAAAGAAAAGTGAATTTAATAGATAATTTGGAATATTTGAGTGACTATGAGTATTGGATCCCGAAAAAGCCAAAATAAAGGATACTTAAAGAATGAATGATTCAAAGCTCAAATCAAATTTTTACACTTTGTGAATTCCAATTCTTGTAAATTGAAATGGTACAAAATGTAGCTGTAAAGGTACTCATAATTAAGAATACCTTTAGTAGTAAAAAGAAAATTATAGCAATTAAGTACTAATTTGTAGGGTGAAAAATGGAGATCTCTTTCATCCCCTATATGTTGTTTTTTTTTCTTGGGGATGAGCAACAATCTTGGATAAGATTGATGAATCATTTGAGATACGCAAATCAGAACAGCCATTTTTGTTTCTGCTGCTCAGTGCATTTAGGTTGAAGTGGTAGATTCTTTCCAAAATCTTGCTGGTAGTCCACCCACTGGAACAGGAAATGGTCCATATTGAATCCCACTATTAGATCCTTCCACTTCCCACCTATAAATAACAATAAAAATCACAAATTAAGCGTATTAATCAAATAACTACGTCTCAATTCATTACCTTTAACATAATATATAGCATGCTTCATTATAGAATAAGGTGTTAACCGTAAGAAGATCATAATATAGTGACAGTAGATCACGTCGTTGGTGCTTTTTCTCAAAAGTACTTTTGGTGAGAAATAATTTGTATTTGACTAATTAATTTGAAAAACACTTATGAACAACAATTAATGTTTGATCAAACTGTAAAAAAATGGTTGTAAGTGTGTATTTCTCAAAAGTGCTTCTGAAGATAAATTACTTTTTTCTGTTTCTATAAAACTGCTTCTACTTCTACTCAAAAGCATTTTTTTTTTCTTCAAAAAATTTGGCCAAAGACTTCAACTTTGAAGAAGTGTTTTTAGCCTTGGAGAATCTTGTCCGAGCAAGCTATTAGTCCAAAATTTTAAGCACAGTTTACTTTATGTTTAATAAAGTTTGTTATTTTTGAGGCAACACTAGTAAGTGTACTAAACGTAGCTTTATAACACATTAGATGATATGTTATCCATTATTAACTCATTAAAAAACATGATTTAATAAGTATTGGAAGGATTATTAAAAAAGAAACGATACCTGAACTTAGTGACTAGATGATGAGTCATAATTAGAATTTCCAGCTTGGCAAGTTCATTCCCTGGACAAGCGTGTACTCCACTGCCAAATGGCATAAATGTATTGGGTTTTTGCACATTCTGCAAATAAATATGAATAATTAATTTGTCATTAATTTTTTTAACTGGTAAAGTGATGGGGTAGGTAAAGAAAATCATTAAGAAGTAGTACACGTAATATAAAGGGTCGAGTGGTACCTCAAATCTTGAAGGATCAAATTTTTGTGGATCAGGAAAGAACTCTGGGTTGTGATGAATATTCCTGAATAAAGGCATTACCTTCCATCCTTTTGGAATTAGGTACCCTACACCCATATTTTCAAATTCATTCCGTTTTTCGAAATTGAAATTTAAAGTTTATGGGGTTTTGAAATTATTATCGAACTCCGTTTGATTTAAATGATAAATTTTTTAATACAAATATAGAATCTAAGCAAAAGTTACTGTTCGTCCGAACCGTAACTAATATTGTGATTCCGCCCCTGGTTCCTTGTAATTCTATCAAATTGATGCAAAGGTGAGCTATTTTGGGTTAGACCGCATCATTTATTACTTCCTTCGGTCTATTTATCTGTCACTTAAGTTACACTTTTAAAAATTCGGCAAAATCGATCACGGTCAATCGACCAAAGTTGGTCGGTTTTCCAAAATATTTTTTTTTATGAAACTGATCAACATTCGTCGGTATTCTTTGGCGCAGAAATGCGGGAAACTTTTTTTTGAGTTCCGCGAAATTTATTTTTCAAGAAACCAATCAACTTTGGTAGGTTTTTATTTAAAATAAATTAAAATTATTATTAAAAAAATCGACCAAAATTTGTTAATTCGGCCGGTCATTTCGTGCGAAAATACAATTAAAGATTATAAATGAAATAAAAGACAGTCTTAAAACAAAATGCACCAATAGTCTAGTGGTAGAATAGTATCCTACCACAGTACACACCCCGGTTCGATTTCTAGATGATGCATTTTTTAATTACATAATTAAAATACCGACCAACTTTGGTCGGAGTAGTCGATTTTTTCGGCAATATTCTTTTTTTGAATTTAATTGATCAACCAAAGCTGGTCAGTAATTTCCAACCAACTTAGGTCGGTATGCCCTTCCGACCTTCAAAATATTGTCCACACTTAAATGGTCGTATTTTGGACGGTTATTAGCCATTATCAACCAAATTTGGTCATTTTTTTGGACGATTTTGACCGAATTTCTAGTAGTGTTAAAAGAAAAAATTGGTCAAAAATATTTGTTACTTTGAAAACCAAAAAGACATTAATTATTTTTGTCCATTTCCACCCATACTACACTAGATAAGTGCTAAGTTAGTCAACTAAACTCGTTATAATTAATGTTACTAAATAGTTTTTTTTCAAAAATGAGTATGCCAAAACCTCAACTGACAAATAAAAAAGATATAATGAATTGATATTTTTTCCCCATTGGCTTACCTTTGTATTCTACATCAGCCACAGCTTCTCTAAATGTGAAAGATATAATGCTAGCTAGTCTCAATGTCTCCAAAACAACCTATACAAAACACATTGTCAAGAGGTTAATATTAAACTATTTTAAGTTCTTTAAGTAAATCTTAGTCAATATTGTCTCTCAAGTAAAACTGTTATTACCTTGTTAGTCATGGGCATCTTTCTTGTTTGTGCCCATGTCAACCTATGATTTTCTTGTTCATTTGACTGGCAGATTGCTTTCTGTTCAGCCTGCAATAATTACAGACATTATTGCCAAACATTAAATACCAAACATCACAATGTCTTCTAATCAACAGTTTTTTATGGTTAAGAAAAGCACCTAGGTATCTACATCACACTCGGTCCTTCTTCGGATGTTTATGTATCAGGCATTGTAGTATTTTTTATCCCCGTGAGAGGGTGGGATAACTAATTAATCCCAGGATAATTAATGATGAGATAACTTATTTTCCAACCAAACGACCCCTAAATTATTAGAGGTGCAGCCCTTTTTCGGACCCTACGTAAATACGAGATGCTTTACGCACCAGAATGCCATTTTACGAGCACTAAAAAAAGTATGAACGGAATCTTCTAGATCATACCTTGACATTCTCAAGAAGCTTAGGATTATCATGAAGATACTTTAAAATCCAAGTCAAAACACTTGCTGTAGTGTCTTGTGCTGCAAAAAGAACTCCTATAATATTATCAGCAATTTGATCTTCATTTAATACCAATCCTTTCTCATCTTTGGCATTCAAGAAACAACTCAATAAGCCTTTCTCTATTAGCTTCTTCTCCTTCCTTTCACTTATAACTTCACTTAGAATTTTTCCAAGTCTCTTTCTTGCCTTCACACATAAAACATGATCATCAGTTTCAGTCCACTGTTAAAACCTACAAAATTTGGAAATGACTAAAATGACACTTACTTGAATGGCCTTTCTATAAGGACTTCCTGGTAAATTTGTAGGGAAAGAATTGTAACCCTTATCAACTATGCTATAATTCTTCTTCAATTGATCTTTAAGATGTGCATCCAAATGTCCAAATATAGCAAGTATACCTACTTCGAACGAATACTGACACACAAAATAAAAGATAAATGTAAGTAAAATTTAGTTTATACTGACAGTGTATATAAGTAAAACCCACTATGCGCTAGTAAAACCAACCTTTTTCATCTCAATATAAGTGTTAACAACATGCCCACCTGCCCAAGAATTCAATGCAGAAATTGCTAATTCTTCGATATGAGGGATTTGGTTACGAATAGCTTCTGGATTTAAAGATGTCTGAACAAGTTTTCTGATATGTATATGGTAGTTTCCTTGGTGAAAAAATAGCGCAGATTGACCAATTAAAGTCTCTTTGCTTTTGGGATAAGTTGGCTTGAATAAGTTAGCTTGGTTCACTAGTACAAATCTAGCAGCTTCTGGACTTGCCAACATGACACAAGGACAACCTAGTATTTTAGTCTTAAAAATTTCACCATACCTGAAAAAAACATTTTACAGCCATTAATGTTAATATTACACCGACATACGTAAAAAGAAGAATTAACCTGTCCACTCAATCTCTTAAATTAAAAATAAGGACAGTGAGTGGAAATGGTACCTTCTTTGCCTGTTAATGAAGAAGATATTAGGGTCTTGAGAATAAAGTGTAAGAGTTTCTCCAATATAAGGCCACCCCATTGATCCAGGTGGAAGCTTATAAGCTTTCCTTTGGGATGATGGTTTCTTATTTCTTGTTGTGACAAAGCAAAAATATAAGAAGATAGTAAGAAAAAATATAAAGATATAGAAAAATAAGTCAAAATTAGTCATCTTGCTTTTTGCTACAGAGCTAATTATATAGCAGAATGCTAACATATAACGAATGGGGTAGTGATTCTTTTTTTTTTTTGATGCATCAGAGTGGAGATGATGCTTCTTTATATAGGAATGAAAGGGGGCAGAAAGAGGCGGTAAATAGAAGATTACATATAACCTTGTCTTAATTATCTGATTTCACATATGTTGAAACATTAAATATGAGTTTACTTAATTAGATAAGTTTATTTGATTTTCTCTTATTTTATCCTCACGAGTAAAGGTAAAATAATAAATACTAATATTTTTGCCAATTTTTCATTGGAATAAAATTGCTTTGCCCATTCTCGTATCGTTGTTACTTTTACATTTTTGTTTATTCTATCAAAATATCTACACACAGTAATTAACTCCATCAAAGGCGGATTTCAAATTGGAAAAATGATATTGCATGCCGCTATTAAAATAATAGTCGAATTTTTATTTATTTATTTTGTATATATATATTTATGTATGTTATATATAAAAATTGTACAACTTCTATATATTTTTTTGGCTATCGCATATAAATAATTTCTGCCGCAGGTTAAAAGTGAAAAAAGTGAATTTGTAAGCATATTGCATTTGACTATCAATAATCTATAACGAATACATTATTATATATTTCCATTATTTAAAAAGTAGGTGGTTCAAGCATTTTACACATGCTTTAGATTACACTTAGTCTTTATCTAAATGAAATAAACTGTAAAAGATAACATATTAATACACTTAATTTTGGATTGCTCTTAGTCCTTATCTAAATGATATAAAATGTAAGTGGTTACAAACATATTAATATACTTACTCTAGACTGAGCTTAGCAAACTTATTACTGTTAATAATCTAATTACAAGCATATATATAATGACACATACTTTTGATTAGTGCATTAGCGGATTAAATCGAAAAACCAAACTGGACCAATTTCTTTTGTTGTTTGGTTTACATCTTCAATTATTGGTTTGGCTTCGTAAAAATTGCACGGGGTGCCTTATTTGGTCGCCCCCATTTAACATATACCTATTTTTTTTTAAAAAGTTTTAACTTGTACCCACTTTTTAAACAACTTTAGCGTCATTTCTTCTCCTCCTTCTCCTCCTCCTCCTCCTCCTCTTCCTCCTCCTCCTCTTCCTTCTTCTTCTTCTTCTTCTTCTTCTTCTTCTTCTTATTCTTCTTCTGCTGCTGCTGCTGTTGGTGCTGCTATGAAACTTCAGTTCATGGTATGATTGCCATAAATATGTTTATCAGATTATTTAAAAATAAATTATAATTAATTACGTAAGTTAGTATACAATAATTTATGAATATTCCGCGTACGTAAGTTAGTAGACAATGATAATTCTGTTCTTTTCACGTTTATTGTTTCCAAAATTTATGATTTATATACTGTTGGCAATCTGATTATTTATCTAGTATGTAAGAAAGCTTCTTTAAAAACTTCAGCTTATATAGTGCTGAAGTTTTTACAAATGAACTAAATAACTTCAGCATCTTCTGCTGAAGTTTTTGGAAGAGCTTTATAACAAAACTAATAAATCCAGGATAAAAAAAAAACTTGAGCTTTTAGTGCTGACGTTTTTACAAATGAACTAAATAACTTCAGCATCTTCTGCTGAAGTTCTTGAAAAAGCTTATCCAGGACCAAAAAACTTCAGCTTACTTAATGCTGAAGTTTTTATAAATGAACTAAATAACTTCAACAACTTCTGCTGAAATTTTTGAAAAAGCTTAATGACAAAACTAATGAATTCAGGATAAAAAAATTTCAGCTTATTTAAGACAATTACAAACAAAAAATTCAGCAAATAGAGAACAAAACTTCAGCATCTATGCTTAAATTCAGCAATTACAAACAAAAACTTTAGCAAATAGAGAACAAAACTTCAGCTACTATGCTTAAGTTCAGCAATTACAAACAAAAACTTTAGCAAATAGAGAACAAAACTTCAGCTACTATGCTTAAGTTCAGCAATTACAAACAAAAATTTCAGCATAGTTGGTTTAGCACACTTGCTACTTCAGGCCCGTCTACTAGAATGCTGAAGTATTGCGTGATTGCCTTTGCTACATCAGCTCCGTATGCTGAAGTTACGCGAAAGAGTGGGTATGCTTGCATTTTTTTTTGCAAAGCGGGCACAAGTTAAAACATGACCCAAAAAGCAGGTATAGATGCAAACCCCCCTTTGGCTTCAGACGAAATATTTCAAAGTTTTCTTTCCTTAATTTGTTTGGTTTTGAATTTAAAAAATAAAAACCAAAAAATCATTTTTTATATAAAACATATTTGATTCTTGGTATATGATCGATAAAGATATTAATTAGCATTGCAATAATAACTAAATTTTGTTTTGATTATGGTATTAGTTTGCAAATTTATTCTTGTTGACTCTTTGCATTATGCTTAATTTTATAGGGGACTAAAAGTGTTTGACTATCTCATCAAATATGTATTACAACTAGCTTATCAGCAGTGACTGATGACCATTATTTCAATCATGTTATTTAATTTAGAAAAAAATATGTAAGAGATTTGACATATCTACTCCTCCATAATAGTCATTCTTTTCTTTGTTCAAATATGTTATTCATAGTCTAGATTTCATTTATTTTAATTAATATATACTGTGAATAGTTACCTCCGTTGAATCCAATGTACTTTCAATATTGATTTCTCTATTATACTACACTGTGGAATCAAAAGCTTGTGTTCATCTTTTACACGATTTCAGGTTCCTCGTCGTTGCCATGGACCACCCATCGGTTAGGCACATTTATTGTGAAGGCAACAAAGTGGTGCACGCCCTAACAAGCTATGGGAGTATCTAGGCCTCACATACTATCTTGAGCCGAGCGTGACGACTTATTTTGGAATGAACCATCTTTATTTCCTTTTTTAATATTTCGCATAGACTATTTAAGGACTGAATGGTTAAGATCAGTTCCATGTTATAATAACTCTACTTAATTTTCAGCTTTCAATAAAAGTTCTTTAATTCAGCCAAAAAAAAAAAAAAAAAAAAAGATTATGAAGGTGGTCCTTAAATACTCGATGCCACATTCCTCAATGTATAAGAATAAACTTGCACATTTACATTGTAAATTTGGATTTGCTCCCTTTAAGTTTAAACCCCTTTTCTTGGATCTTTTAATCAATCAAAATGAATAAGAGAATAACGGAATTAGTGCAACGAGAGTAGGAAGGGTTATATTTCGTAAACATATATAGTATATAACTGTTATGTTCACCCATTTAATATCTACATAAAAAGAGAGAATTCACTTGAGATAAAATATGTCTCTGCTAGGCAATGCATAAAATGACCGTAAGCAAATCCTAAAATATATAATTCAAGTCGAGAGTAATATTCTAGGACCAAACCAAATACTATATATTGAATTGACCCAAGAAAAACACAGTTGCCTTGGAAAGTTTCTTGACTACACTAGAAACTAGAAACACTGTTGGAAACTTGACTTATTCATGAAATTAAATGTGGAGAAGAGAAATTTCTTTCTGTTGGGAATAAACCCCCACAGAAATAATATTCACGGTAATAAAAGCGGAATAATAATGTAGCACCGAGA